>CM077921.1:124194371-124419371 GCA_039797435.1 Crotalus adamanteus
ACCAGGTCGGAGCCATCACAGAAAAGGCCCTTCCCCGAGGGCCCGCCAGCCGACATTGTCTGGCCGATGGGACCTGAAGGAGGCCCAATCTGTGGGACCTCACCGGTCTCTGGGAACTATGTGGCAGTATGCGGTCCTGTAAGTAACCTGGTCCTAGGCCATGAAGGGCTTTAAAGGTGATAACCAACACCTTGAATTGCGTCCGGAGACCCACAGGAAGCCAGTGCAGCTCGCGGAGGATAGGTGACACGTGGGCGTACCTTGGTACACCCACAATCGCTCTCGCGGCTGCATTCTGAACCAACTGCAGCCTCCGAACGAATTAAGGAGAAACTTCCCAACAATGAGGACTAGTACCAGTGGAAGGGCTTGCCTTCAGAATTTGCGGGTGCTCTATCACTGGAAGTTTTAAAGAAGAGACTGGACAGCCATTTTGTCTGAAATGGTACAGGGTCTCCTGTCTGAGCAGGGGGTTGGACTAGATGACCTTCAGGGTCCCTTCCAGCCCTACGGTTCTATTCTGAAGTCCAGCTCAAACAGAATGTTGACTGCAAGGGTTAATTCAACCTTATCTCAGAGGGTGCTTGTGCAAATAAAAATACCTCCAAGAAGAAGGTCTAAAACCCACACCGTCAACAAATAAATCTATTTCAGGGAGGAGGCAATTAAAATTGATATTGCTTCTTTGCATTCCATACAGCTTACACCAATGCCACGGAGGAGCTTCACTCTCCCAAAACCTTGGTTCAATTTGCGAAGTGGTGTTAAAGCTTATTTTTGTGTCACTTTTTCTCAAAGTGCATAGAAGCGATCCGGGTGATGTTTTTTCCTGCTTAAATGACAGCAATGGTGCTTTTGGGAGCTTCAAAGAAATGACTTAGAGCCGTGTTTTTCAACCTCAGACCTTTTAAGATGTGTGGACTGCCGCTCCCAGAATTCTCCAGCCCTTGCAGGCATGGGACGGGGGAATGCTGGGAGTTGAAGTCCACACGCCTTAAAGAGGCTGAGATTGGAGGCAGTATTTTAGAGCACTGCAGATTAACATGGTACTTTAATATCAACTGACAAATATCCCATCCAAGATCTGTGTACTTTTTTTGACATGAGGTCAAGTTAAGAGGCTCAAAAACAGTAACTGGGAGATGGACCTTGGAGTCCTAGTGCACAGTCACTTAAACATGAGCCAGCCGTGTGTGGCAGCAGCCAAAAAAGCTAACACAATCCTTGATTGTATACACAGAGGCGTAGAATCAAAATCATATGAAGTCTTAGTACGGCTTTATAAAGCCTTAATAAGGCCACACCTGGAATAGTGCATCCAGTTTTGGTCACTTCATTACAAAAAAGATGTTGAGACTCTGGAAAAAGTGCAGAGAAGAGCAACTAAGATGATTAAAGGCCTGGAGATTAAAATATATTGCAGGGCTTGACTATGGCTAGAGAAAAGAAGGACTATGGGGGACATGATAACAATATTCCAGTATCTGAGGGGCTGCCAGAAAGAGAGTGGGGTCAATTTATCTTCCAAAGCACCAGAAAGCAAGACAAGAAACAATGGTTGGAATCTAATTGAGGAGAGAAGCAACCTGGAATTAAGGAAAAACTTCCTAACAATGAGGACGATTAACCAGTGGAACAGCTTGCCACTAGAACATTGGTTCTCAACCTGTGGGTCGGGACCCCATTTGGGGTCAAACGACCATTTCACGGGGGTCGCCAAACAACGCAGTCCGCCATTTTCCCCCTTTTCCTTAGCTCTGCTACTCCCTTTTATTCTATTGGCTTTTGAAAGCCAATAGAATAGACTCTCTTGAACAGAGTCTAATTCTATTGGCTTTCAAAAGCCAATAGGAATTGTCCAGGCTGTCTCTGCCCTGCTGAGCCCGCCAAAAGTCCCATTCTGCAAACGGTGCTGCACCAGTTGAGTAGTCCTCAACTTACGACTGGTTGAGTAGTCCTCGACTTACGACCGGTTGGGGGTCGCGGCATTAAAAAGGTTGAGAACCACTGCACTAGAAGTTGTGGGTGATCCAACACTGGAGGCTTTTAAGAAGAGATTGGACAACCATTTGTCTGAAGTGGTATAGGGTCCCCTGCTTGAGGGTTGGACTAGATGACCTCCAAGGTCCCTTCCAGCTCTATTCTGATTGAATGGAAAGGAACTGAAAAATAGTTTAATCCTGCTTGCCTTTCCCGCTCAGCTGTTGCTTCCAGGAATGAGGGTGCGTGCAAAGGATTATCCCTTTGTTCTCCTCTAGCATCTTCTCACAGGTTGCAAACAGCTGGTAAGTACCTTTTGGGAGTTAATAATTAAAACGCAAGACCCGGAAAGAGGCGTTTCAAGGCAGGATGGCACACACTGAAGGAATGTGAGTTGTGCAACTTGCTCGGAGGCTCCAAGAGACTTTGTCATGTTGTCACTGTGACCATCGGTGTGTGGTGCAAAGGCAGCGAGGTCTACACACACACACACACACACACACACAAACACACACACACACACACTCCTCAAACCAGAAGTTTCTGCGGTCAAAAAAAAAAAGAAGCTAAACGTATTTTGGGTTTTGCTGTGATCTTGCTGACTTTCAGAAAGCAAAAAGGCTTCAGAGAACCCAATGCAAATTCTCTACCAAAATACAGGCAGTCCTCAATTTACGACTATCATTGAGCCCCACATGTACGTTGTTAAGTGAGACATTCGTTAAGCGAACTTTACCGTGTTCGACAACCTTCCTTGCCACCATTGTTAAGTGAATCTCTGCAGTTGTTAACGGTTGTTAAGCGAATCTGGCTCCTCCACTGACTTTGCTTGTCAGAAGGTCGCAAAAGGGGATCATGTGATCCCGGAACACTGCGACCGTCGTAAATACGAGTCAATTGCCAAGCGCCTGAATTTTGACCACGGGAATGCTACAACGGTCGTTAAGTGTGAGAAACGGTCGTAAGTCCCTTTTTTCAGTGCCGTTTAACTTAGAACGGTCACTAAATGAACTCTTTTTAAGTCGAGGACCACCTTGTAAAGTTGGCCTGCCTTGCACAGAAAACAACCACAATCACAAAAGCAACTAGGGGACGCTAATGCAATAGGTTTTTTCTGTAGTTTTGCAAGCCTTTTGAATCACGGAAATGAATCCCAAGATAAATATGAAGGTTAAATAATAAAACTATCACCACCACCACAATATTGACAATAGGTTGTTTTTATCTATACTGGGAAGTGTTAGGGAATATCCGTGGTTGATACCATCAGAGCCATGCCTGTTTTTGCGTGGGATGCACACAAAAAACAAACAGAGCATTGTTCCCACCGTTGCAGCCGCCATCTTGACTTTTTTGACCTCTCCCTGCAAACTTCCTTGTTGCTGACGAAGCATCCAAGAGAAGCTGGAGAATGTTAACCAGGTGCACTTTTATTCCCAGGAATGGTTTTCAAAGTTGGCCACTTTCAAAGAGGTGGACTTCCAGTCCCAGCATTCTCCAGCCAGCAAAGGGAATGCTGGGAGATGAAGTCCACCTGTCTTAAAGGGCCCAACTTTGAAAAATCTTGATTTAGAACAACAGCCAGCTCCTTCTGCAAAAAAAAAAGAGAGAAAAGTAATTTGAATAGACAGAAACGACAGGTATGTTTCCAGTGGGTATATCCCCTTAAATAAATTTTCGTCCTCAGTTTACAGCCACAAGTGAGCACAGAATTTCTGTGGCTAAATGAGGCAGTTGTTAAGTGAACTTTGCCCCGTTTTACCACCTTTCTCTCCACACAGTTGTTAAGTGAATTGCTGCAGTTGTTAAGTCAGTCACACGGTTGTTAAATGAAGCAGGCTTCCCCCGTTGTCTTTGCTTGTTAGAAGGTCAGAAAAGGGGATCATGTGACCCTGGGACACTGCGACCACGTCGTATAAATGAGTCAGTGGCCAAGGGTCTGAATTTTGATCGTAAATATGAGTCTGTTCCCAACTGAATTTTGATCACGTGACCCTGGGGATGCTACAATGGTCATTGAGCGTGAAAAACGGTCATAAGTCCAATTTTTTTTTGAACAGTTGAGAATTACCTTAATTCAGGGGTCTTCATACTTGGCCCTTTTAGGACTTGTGTACTTCAACTCCCAGAATTCCTCAGCCAGGCACACTGGGTAAGGGATTCTGGGAGTTGAAGTCCACACCTCTTAAAATGGCCGAGGTTGAGAAACACCAGTTTAGCTCTTTCTGAGTTAGCATTATTTCCCCCTCACATTATGTCAGGGGTCTTCATACTTGGCCCTTTTATGGCTTGTGGACTTTGACTCCCAGAATTCCTCAGCCAGGCACGCTGACTGAGGAATTCTGGGAGTTGAAGTCCACACCTCTTAAAATGGCCGAGGTTGAGAAACATTAGTTTAGCTCTTTCTGAGTTAGCATTATTTCCCCTCACATCATGTCAGGGGTCTTCAAACTTGGCTCTCTTATGACTTGTGGACTTCAACTCCCAGAATTCCTCAGTCAGCATGCCTAGCTGAGGAATTCTGGGAGTTGAAATCCACAAGTCATAAAAGGGCCAAGTCTGAAGACCCCTGCCTTAATTAATGTGGAAGAGCATTAAGCAAGCTCCTAATGTTTATTTATTTGTCAAATTTATAGTGGCAGCCCTTGACTTGCAACCATTTGTTTTCTGCCTGTATCAAGTGATAACGGCACTTGATACAGGCAGAAAAGTGACTTAGGACTGGTCCTCGTGCTTACGACCGTTGCAGCGTCCCATGGTCACGTGATCAAAATTCAGGCGCTCGGCATCCGGCATGTATTCATGACAATTGCAGCCTCCCGCCGGTCATGTGATCATTATTTGCCACCGTCCCAACAAGCAAAGTCAAAGGGGAAACCGGATTTGCTTAATGACTGTGGGATTAACAATTTTCCCCTTTTAGGACCTTTCTTTCCGCAGTTGTTTATTGTGAATCAATGCAGTTGTTGAGTTAGTAACAGGGTTGTTAAGCGAAACTGGCATCCCCAGTGACTTTGCTGGTCAGAAGGACATAAAATGAAATCACATGATGCCAGGACATTGCAACCGTCATAAGTATGAGTCGGTTGCCAAGTGTCTGAACTTTAATCACGTGACCATGGGGCAGCTGGCAACGGTCGTGTGAAAAACGGTCACTTTTTTTAGTACCGTTCTAACTTTGAAACAAAGAGTTTTAAGTTGAGGACTGCCTATATGTTTTGTATCTGTGTAAAGTTATCACGGCACTGGAAAAAGAGACTTAGGACTTTTCCTCGTACTTACGCCCGTTGCCCACCCAAAGCCAGGTAAGTAGTCTGTGTGAATGCAGCATGTTGTGAACGCCGCAGGACGTTAGCACCGTCCCACACTAACTGTGCTCCCTCTGCTTTTCTTCCGGACTCTCTAAGGACGATGGCGAATGTCACGTTCCTGTTGTACTCCGTGAACGCCAGCGCCAACTCCTCGGACGCCGAGTGCGGCGAGGAGGAACACCCGTACAAGTGCAAGTTCAACGAGGACTTCAAATACATCCTGCTGCCCGTGTCCTACAGCATCGTCTTCGTGGTGGGCCTCACCCTCAACCTGCTGGCCCTCTACATCTTCGTCTTCCGCATCAAGACGTGGAACGCCTCCACCACCTACATGTTCAACTTGGCGGTGTCCGACTTGCTGTACGTGGTCTCCTTGCCCTTGCTGGTCTACTACTACGCCATGGAGGACAACTGGCCCTTCAGCGTGGGCTTGTGCAAGGTTGTCCGCTTCCTCTTCTACACCAACCTGTACTGCAGCATCCTCTTCTTGCTTTGCATCAGCGCCCACCGTTTCATGGGCATCTGCTTCCCTCTAAAGTCCCTGGAGTGGGGCCAGGTACGCTACGCCCGTTGGGTTTCTGCCATCGTCTGGCTGGTGGTGATCGGCTGCCAGTCTCCGGTCCTCTTCTTCGTCACCACCAGTCAGAGGTGCAACAGCATTACCTGCCACGACACGTCTGCCAAGGAACTCTTTGACCAGTTCTTCATCTACAGTTCGGTTATGCTAGTCCTTCTCTTCTGCATCCCTTTCCTCCTTCTCATCATCTGCTACTGCATGATGGCCCGCAAACTTCTCCAGCCCACGCGGGGCATCAGCCGGATGTCCAGTTCCAAGAAGAAGTCGGTCAAGATGATCATCATTGTCATGGTGGTCTTTATCATTTGCTTCCTGCCCTTCCACATCACCCGTACGTTGTATTACTCCTTCCGTAGCTGGGACCTCAGTTGTCCCACGCTCAACGCCATCAACCTGGCCTACAAGCTCACCCGCCCTTTGGCCAGCACCAACAGTTGTCTGGACCCCATCCTGTACTTTTTGGCCGGGCAGAGGTTTGTCAAATTTGCTTGCCCCCAGAACACGGCGAAAAACGGTAGCCACTCGGCAACAAGCACTGTCCCCCATTGCCACTTTCGGGGCAGAGACAACTTAGCCATGAAAGTCAAAAACACGGTATCGTAGCCAGTTCTCGTTCCTAATGTTTCCTGCAAATATTTTCTGATGGGAAGATGCCGACGACAAGAGGAAAGAGAGCTGCTAAAATTCTGCAAAGGTGTCTTCCACTAAAGTTGGTACAAATGGTACAACAGGACGTGTGAAAAAAATCACTATTTAAATGACTTTTTTTGAGAGAGAGAGAGAGAGAGAAAGAGAGAGAGGGAGAGAGACAGGAACAGAATGCTCTTAAGCACTTATCTAAATTTCCAAGGTGTATCTTGTACCACGGAAGATTAGTTGTGGCTATAACTAGAAGAGATCTCTTGGGGAAAAAAATTAATGTAAATCAGACATCGGCTGGGTTCACACAACACAGAAACAGGGTCAAAATGTGACCAAGGTGGGCCACTAACAGCTGACGCCGAGTTCTTGTAATATTCACTATGTTTGCAATTATGGACAATTTCCCTTTATTAATGTCCCTCTGAGACTCTTTGGAAGAATAAAAATAACAGTTTGTACTGATACACACAACTTGCTAAATTTGGTTAGCATTAACCTTGATTGAGTTTTTGGTGGCTAAAGGTGTTCGTCTTCAATTAACCAGATTACTAATCTAGGGGTGACATGAAAACAGTGTTCCAATATCTGAGGGGCTGCCCCAAAAAAGAGTGGGGGGGTCAACCTATTCTCCAAAACTCCCGAAGGCAGGACAAGAAACAACGGATGGAAACTAATCAAGGAGAGAAGCAACCTGGAATTAAGGAGAAATTTCCTGACAGTGAGGACAATTAACCAGTGGAACAGCTTGCCACCAGAAGTTATGGGTGCTCCAACACTGGAAGTTATTAAGAGGAGATTGGTCAGCCATTTGTCTGAAATTTTATAGGGTTTCCTGCCTGAACCAAGGGTTGGACTAGATGACCTCCAAGGTCATTTCCAATTGTGTTATTCTATTATTCTGGTTAGCTCTGGGGTCGATAACGTGTATAAGTGTGATGTTTCAGGCAATGTGATTTATTTGTTGCATTGTAATCTGTGTTCGGAGCATTGTCACTGACTTCTCTTAACTTGATTTTAACGGGTTACCTGAATTTCTAATATTGGACTCTAATTGATAAAGCATTGCACAAATAACACATGATATTCATTAAACCTTCAATTTTATGGACTTCCATACAGCAGGCTTTGAATGCAAAGGAGAAAATCCACTTGGGCAACATTTATATATTTTCTATAAAATCTGAATATGAATTAGAAAAACTCTATGCAAATTATGAAAAGATTGACTTAATTATCTACTTTCTGATTTAATGGACATTTGGCCTTAATGGACATACTTTTCTCTTCGATGGGTCCATAAAATTAAGATTTTTAACTAATGGCATGATTTTTTTCCTGGGCTGCAACATTTCTGCTTCCAAGCAGCTGTAGAAAGGAAAATAGAAGCAGTTTTTTCAAACTTGGCAACTTTAAGATGGGTGGACTTCAACTCCCAGAATTCCGCAGGCAACATACAGACTGGGGAATTCTGGGAGTTGAAGTCTACCTACTCTAAAGTTACTATGTTTGAGAAAACCTTGATTAAAGGTTTAAGATCTAAACCTCCCTTCGCATCAATTTTTACTCCACTGGAAAGTTTTGATTCAGGAAACTTTGTCCAGTACGGGGTGTCCTCGATTTACAACCGTCCATTTAGTGACCATTCAAAGTTAAAATGGCACCGGAAAAAGGCGACTTGTGACTTTTTTCCACACTTAACGACCATTGCAGCATCCCTGCGGTCACGTGATCAACATTCAGAGGTTTGGCTCGTATTTTTGACCATCGCGTGATCCCCTTTTGCGACCATCTGAGAAGCAAAATCAATGGGGGGATAAGCCAGATTCACTTAACAACCATGTCACTAACTGAACAACTGCTTAGATTCCCTTAACGACCACAAAGGTCCTAAAATAGGGCACAGTTCATTTAACAACTGTCTTGCTTAGCAACAAAGATTTTGGGTTCAGCGCTCCAACACTGAAGGTTTTTAGGAAGAGACTGGACAGCCATTTGTCTGAAATGGCATAGGGTTTCCAGCCTGAGCAGGGGGTTGGACTAGATGACCTCCAAGGTCCCTTCCAACTTTATTATTATTATTATTATTATTATTATTATTATTATTATTATTATTATTATTATTATTATGGTCGTAAGTCGGGGACTACCTGCAGTTGCAAACTGCCAGCCACAATCGGGGTGAAAACGCCCAAGACCAGCCATTTATGTACTTTATAAGCAGGACAGGTAGAACCAGGTAATTCACCTTTGCACCTGTTCTTCCTGTTCACCGTGCACAACAGCGACTCTTGCAGAAAAGTTGCAAATCAAGAGTGCTTAACGAAGTGCCATTAAAACCCCCTTTTCCAAAGAACAGTTTATTAAAGACCCTGCAAGGAGATTTTTTTTTTTTCTTCCTGGCAACTCTGGTGTGCTGGAAACTCTCCTTTTCATCCTTTCCCAGCCATAAAAGACCCCTTTAGGCACACCATTTCCATACCTCCTGCCCCAACTTGCAGGCTGGGTTTTCTCACAACCAGACCTGATGAAAAACTGAAAACCGTGCAGGTGCGCGTGAAGCCGAGTTCATTTGAAGATGGGCTTTTTCCAGAAGAAAAAATGACCTGCCCCATAAGACTAGTACAAAGTAGCCTATGGACGAAATTCGTTCTGTTTGGTTAACCTGGGTTGGAGGTGTTGTGTGAATGCAGGCAGCATTGGGTTAGTGTTATTTGCATGCACTGGTCTGGGTTTTCGGACATAGGAGGCACATAATCTGAGGTTAACATTGCTTCAGAGACCTGGTTAAGTTTTTTAACCATTTAAACCTGGGTTGTGAACACAGCCAGCATGAAGGAATCTCTTTTATTGCAGTGACTGCAACGTCGGGAACTGAACACAGTGCCCTGCTTTGCAATATTTATTTTTAATTTTATTACTCACCCAATTTATATCCTATTCTTCCTTCCAAGAGCATCCCTGATTCTCATTTATCTGATTCCCCCCCCATAACAACCACCCTGCGAGGTAGGCTGGATTTGGAGGGGCTGATCTGACCTCCAAGAATTTGCTTGGCTGAGGATGAATTTGAACTCGCTTCTCCTTCCTGAAACCTTTTCTCACCGGATATGAAGAGGTCCCTTGTTCACAGAGCTACTTTGTTCCACATGAACCCTTAAGCGCTGACCAGGATTCGTGATTTTTTAACACTGATTCTCTAATCGTTGTTTGTCGTTTTGTCTTATTTTTAGGTGTCTTTGGTTTTTAAAAATGTACCGTTGGGAAGGAGGAGAAAAAAGAGGCTGTTAGTCATTTAAACCAAGCTGTTATTAACCAGAAGAGATTTAACGGGGTAGAGGCACGAGTGGTCAAAAGAGTCAAGATGGCGGCTGCAATGGCCTCATCCAATTTTTACCTCAGGATTTGATCGGACTGTTGCAGCCGCCATCTTGTCTCTTTCCACTGTCCCTGGCAGACAAGCGGCAAAATAGTGGAATTATGTCAATTAAAAGGACAACTGACCATTCGGGGAACTGGTTGTTAATCTGGGAAAGGACTTTGTTATACCTCAGGTCAGGGGTCTTCAAACTTGGCCGTTTTATGACTTGTGGACTTCAACTCCCAGAATTCCTCAGCCAGGCAAGAGTGATCAAAAGAGTCAAGATGGCGGTTGCAATGGCCTCATCCAATTTTTACCTCAGGTGTTGATCAGACTGTTGCAGCCGCCATCTTGTCACTTTCCACTGTCCCTTGCAGACAAGAGGCAAAATAGTGGAATTATGTCAATTAAAAGGACAACTGACCATTGGAGTTGTCCTTTTTAGGACAACTTGGCCGTTTTATGCCTTGGCTGTTTTATGCCTTGTGGACTTCAACTCCCAGAATTCCTCACCCAGGCATGCCGGGCTGAGGAATTCTGGGAGTTGAAGTCCACAAGTCATCAAAAGGCCCTGCCGGGCTGAGGAATTCTGGGAGTTGAAGTCCACAAGTCATCAAAGGGCCAAGTTTGAAGACCCCTGCCTCAGATAGTTTACTGACCATTTAAAGTTACGACAGCACTGAAAAAAGTGATTTACAACAGGTCCTCACACTTACGACTGTTGCAGCATCCCCATGGTCACATGATCAGAATTTAGACACTTGAAAACTGACTCATATTTATGACGGTTGCAGTGTCCCGGGGTCATGTGATTACCATTTGCGGCCTTCCAACAAGCACACTCAATGGGGAGGCAGCTAGATTTGTTTAATGGCCGCGTGATTCACTTAACAACTGCCATGATTTGCTTAAAAACCATGGCAGAAAAAATCATAAAATCGAGCTCAATTCATTTAATGACCACCCTGCTTTCTGGTTCCAGCTGTGCTCATAGGTCAGAGATTACTTATACCAGGGGTCTTCAAACTTGGCCCTTTTATGACTTGTGGACTTCAACTCCCAGAATTCCTCAGCCAGGCACGCTGGCTGAGGAATTCTGGGAGTTGAAGTCCACAAGTCATAAAAGGGCCAAGTTTGAAGACCCCTGCCTATACTATCTATTTCTATTAATTTTCCTCTTGGGCCAGTTGGAATAGCTCAACCAACAAGTCACATAGTCCTCCACTTACGACCACACAACTGTGCCCAAAATTTCTGTTGTTAAGTGAGACCTTCGTTAAGTGAGTTTTGCCCTATTTTACGACCTTTCTTGCCACAGTTGTGAAGTGAATCCCTGCAGTTAATAAGGTAGTAACCGGGTAGTTAAGTGAAGCTGGCTTCCCCCACGGACTTTGCTTGTCAGACGTTTGCAAAAGGGGATCACATGACCCTGGGACACAACAACAGTCATAAGTACCAGTCAGTTTCCAAGCATCTCAGTTTTGATCACCTGATCATGGGGGATGCTACAAAGGTTGTAAGTGTGACAAATGGTCATAAGTTACTTTTTTCAGTGCCGCTGTAACTTTGAACGGTCACTAAACGAACTGTTGTAAGTTGAGATCCATCTCTATGTGGGAGAAGAATTTGGGGGGGGGGGACAAATTCAGAACTACAGAGAATATTTTATATGTTTTATGTACTGTACTGACTCTAAAATGCTTGACCAATAACAAAATTGACAGCCTGGAGTAAGGAACGTCAAACCACTTAGTAATATGTATGCCTGACAATTTTGCAAAAAGAAACCCCAAATTAAAATCTTACCTGTTTTGAAGAAATTAGATGGATTGTACTTGGTTTTTTTTTTAAGGTGAAATTGGTGGAGATTGATTGACAGATTTAAATAGAGAGTTTAAACAGAATTTTGGTAGGAATGTTATAGTCATGGTGGATTCCTAAACCAGACACAGGATTGGACAAGAACTCCAAGACCATTTTAATTTTGCGATTTTTTTAATTGAAAAGTTTTATAAAAATACACACCCAAACCCACCCACCCTAAACCCCCCCTCTCCCTCCCCCACTTCCCAGAGCTGAGTACAGGGTTACAAATATAATAATCAAACTCTAACTAACATTAACCAACTATATAAATAACCAAGTTCATAATGTGCTTTAACTCCCCTTTAACATAGATATAAGCAAATTAAAAATAAACATAATAATGTAAACAAATGAATACTATCAAACAATACAATATCCAAATTATTAAACAATACTAATACTAAAAATAATAATAAAACTAATAAAAATTTCCACTTTAATAAACTATTAATAATAATAATACTCTAAGATTTACTCATAAAGTAAATGGAACTTTTTAGTCCCATATTTATTCTGAATATAATCTATCCATCTTCCTAAACCAGACACAGGATTGGACAAGAACTCTAAGACCATTTTAATTTTCCAATTTTAGACAAAGGAGAAACTTATTCTTTCCTTGTCTTAAAAGACGTGTTAATCTTCTGTTCGTTCTTCAATCATATTGTTCACGTTTTGAGGATTGTGACCTGATTTGAACTTTGTTTAAATGGTGTGAAACTGGTTTGGGAGATTAGTTTACATCAGTTTGAGCAATTTTAATAGTTTGATATCTCTTTTGTTGTTACTGTTTTCATCCTACACCAGGGGTCTTCAAACTTGGCCCTTTTATGACTTGTGGACTTCAACTCCCAGAATTCCTCAGCCAGGATGCCTGGCTGAGGAATTCTGGGAGTTGAAGTCCACAAGTCATAAAAGGGCCAAGTTTGAAGACCCCTGCCCTACACTCTATTTGCACTCTGTCAGTCATCTAAAATATAATGGCAGGGATGTGATTGGGAGCCCTCAAATTGGTGTCAGATCTTAGCAATCACATAGATAGATTTTTCTCCATGAAGGTTTGTCTCCAACCTTCTCCCGCAAGTCCCCATGAAGACTCTCCAAAGCTCCTGAAGGCTGGACAAGAAGCAACGGATGGAAACTCATCAAGGAGAGAAGCAACCTAGAACCAAGGAGAAATTTCCTGACAGTCAGAACAATTAACCAGTGGAACAACCTGCCTCCAGAAGCTGTGAATGCTCCAACGCTGGAAGTTTTTAAGAAGAGACTGGACAGCCATTTGTCTGGGGTGATATAGGGTTTCCTGCCTGAGCAGGGGGTTGGGCTAGATGACCTCCAAGGTCCCTTCCAACTTTGATTCTGTCCCCAACGTGGTCTTTCCAATGCTGCCTCATCACCATTCTTGTTGTTAGTTGTGAAGTCGTGTCCGACCCCATCGACAACGTTCCTCCAGGCCTTCCCGTCCTCTTCCATCTTCTGGAGTCCCTTTAAGCTCATGTCTTCTGCTTCAGTGACTCCATCCAGCCACCTCCTTCTCTGTCGTCCCCTTCTTCTATTGTCCTCCATCTTTCCCAGCATCAGGCTCTTCTCCAGTGAATCCTTCCTTCTCATTAGGTGGCCAAAGGACTTGAGTTTCAACTTCAGGATCTGGCCTTTTAAAGAGCAGTCGGGGTTGACCTCCTCTAGGACTGACCGGTTGGATCGCCTTGCAGTCCAGAGGACTCACAGGAGTCTTCTCCAGCACCAGAGTTCAAAGGCCTCCATTCTTTGACGCTCAGCCTTTCTTATGGTCCAGCTTTCACAGCCGTACATTGCAACTGGGAAAACCAGGGCCTGGACTATATGTACTTTATCACCATTATTACTGAGTCCCTATTCCTTGCTGCTGTGTCTCTCCTTCTCTTTCCTTCCATTTTTTCCAGCATGAGAGTCTTCTGGGTCCTCACATAACAGTCTCACAAAAGATGGTAAGGGGAAAGATTAAGGAAGCAGCCAGCATTTTTTGCGCCATAAATCCACTATAAATTCAGTTTCAGAGCCTGTAGAGACCAGATTCCCCACAAGGTGGCAGCAAAGAAAAAGCAAAATTAAAGGCCAGAAAACCTTACCTCTGTTTAGAGTTAAACATGAAAATACTAGTTTAGAAAAACTAGAAAGTATACTGGGTTATCTTCCCAGTGAACATGGTCAGCCTGCATGTAAAATAGGTGGAGCAAAACTACCTGTATGCATCACCTATTAATCAAATGTAGAACAAATATATACATTGAAAAATAAGAACGTAATAAGAATGCACAGTATAAGAATGATTCTCTAATGGTGGAAGAAGCAACAGATGGAAACTCACCAAGGAGAGAAGCAACCTAGAACTAAGGAGAAACTTCCTGACAGTGAGAACAATTAACCGGTGGAACCACCTGCCTCCAGAAGCGGTGAATGCTCCAACACTGGAAGTCTTTAAGAAGAGATTGGACAGCTATTTGTCCGAGATGGTATATATGGTTTTCTGCCTGAGCAGGGGGTTGGACTAGATGACCTCCAAGGTCCCTTCCAACTTTATTATTATTATCCTAAAATCTATACCATAGAAGAACATATGAAGGAGGGAAGGAAGGAAGGAAGGAAGGAAGGAGGCAGGGAGGGAGGGAAGGAGGGAGGGAGGGAAGGAAGGAAGGAAGGAAGGAAGGAAGGAAGGAAGGAAGGAAGGAAGGAAGGAAGGAAGGAAGGAAGGAAGGACAGGTCAGAAAAGTCTTATTCAACTTGGTTTGGGTTCGATATCTCCCAGCCCAGCAACAGAATCTTTCTTGCTGGGGATGATGGGACTGCCAAGTCCTCTGCAGGCAGGCAGGCAGGCAGGCAGGAAGGAAGGAAGGAAGGAGGGAGAGGAAGAGGATGGGAATGAAAGGAAGGAAATAGGAAAGGAGGGAGGGCGAGGGGAAGAGGAAGGGGAGAAAAGGAAGGGGGGAGGGAGATAGGAAATATAGAGGGAGGGAGGAAGAAAAGAGAAGAAAGAAGAAAGGGAGGAAGGAAGGAGGAGAGGAGGGGGAGGGGAGGGGAATGAGAGGAAGGAAATAGGAAAAGAGGGAGGGAGAGGGGAAGAGGAAGGGGAAAAAAGAAGGAAAGGAGGGGAAGGGAGATAGGAAATATAAAGGAAGGGAGGGAGGAAGAAAAGAAAAGGAAAAGAAAGAAGAAAGGAAGGGAGGAAGGAAGGAGGAGAGGGAGAGGATGGGAACAAGAGGAAGGAAATAGGAAAGGAGGGAGGGGGAAGAGGAAGGGGAGAAAAGAAGGAAGGGAAGGGAGATAGGAAATATAGAGGAAGGGAGAGAGGAAGAAAAGAGAAAGAAAAGAAAGAAGAAAGGAAGGGAGGAAGGAAGGAGGAGAGGGAGAGGATGGGAACGAGAGGAAGGAAATAGGAAAGGAGGGAGGGAGAGGGGAAGAGGAAGGGGAGAAAAAGAAGGAGGGAGGGAGATAGGAAATATAGAGGAAGGGAGGGAGGAAGAAAAGAGAAAGAAAAGAAAGAAGGGAGGAAGGAAGGAGGAGAGGGAGAGGACGGGAACGAGAGGAAGGAAATAGGAAAGGAGGGAGGGAGAGGGGAAGAGGAAGGGGAGAAAAGAAGGAAGGGGGGAGGGAGATAGGAAATATAGAGGACGGGAGGGAGGAATTAAGTCAGCCTCCGCTGTCAGTTGCAGAAGGAAGCCATTCCCAACCAAGTTCCTAAAGAGTTTTGGGGATCCTTGGGGGGGGGGTGTCTTGCTTGTAAAAGAGAAAAGTGCTTTGCCAAACTCCTGGAGCTGCAGCTGGCTTCAGTGGGCTCCCGATGGTCCTGGACCACAAGCAGAAGGAGTTGGTTCCCTTATCTGTGATTTTTCAGCGGCTTCAACCATCTTGGCCAGTTGGAAGCAGCAAACCCAGTTTCCCCCGCCCCCCCAAAACAGCTGCTCCTGTTTCACTTCTGCAATCCGCATTCTGGCTACTTTTCTAAAGGAAAGCAGCTCAATTGCAGGAAACAGCCTGCGACCTTATCTTGGGGTAACCACTTGAGGCTGGCGGTTTAATCTGATTTTAATTAGCCTTTTTTTTTTTTTAATATTGTCCCGGTAATCCTCGACTTACGCCTGTTTGTTTCGTGACCCTTCAATGTTACGACAGCAGCGAAAGAAATGACTTAGGGCCGTTTTTCACACTTACGACCGTTGCCGCGTTTCCCCCCTGTGGTCACGTGATCAGAATTCGGACGCTTGGCCACTGACTCACACGTATGACGGTCGCAGTGTCCCGGGGTCACATGACAAGCAGCCCTTGACCTGCTCAGCTTTTTCAGACTATTTGATGTTGCTGGAGAAATAATTCTCAATAGTTAATCTTGCAGACACTAGCCAGACACAGCAAGAGAAGGTTATTGCTGTCCAATCCTTTTGCACCTATTTGCTGGGTGACAGTAGCTTTGGATAGAGATGGATGGAGGGAGGGAGGGAGGGAGAGAGAGAGAGAGAGAGAGAGACAGACAGACAGACAGACAGACAGACAGACAGACAGACAGACATAATGGATGAAGAGATAGAGATAATGGATGAAGAGATGGTAGATAGCTAGATAGATAGCTAGAGAGAGAGAGATGACAGATGATACTGGATGATAGATAGATAGATAGATAGATAGATAGATAGATAGATAGATAGATAGATAGATAGATAGATAGATAGATGTAGAGATAGAGATAATGGATGAAGAGATGGTAGATGATAGAGATAGATAGATAGACAGACAGACAGTCAGACAGACATAATGGACAAAGAGATAGAGATAATGGATGAAGAAATGGTAGATGATAGAGATAGATAGATAGATGATAGATAGATTAGATAGATAGATAGATAGATAGATAGATAGATAGATAGATAGATAGATAGATAGATAGATAGCCATAATAGATGTAGAGATAGAGATAATGGATGAAGAGATGGTAGATGATAGAGATAGATAGATAGACAGACAGACAGTCAGACAGACATAATGGACAAAGAGATAGAGATAATGGATGAAGAAATGGTAGATGATAGAGATAGATAGATAGATGATAGATAGATTAGATAGATAGATAGATAGATAGATAGATAGATAGATAGATAGATAGATAGATGGATGAATGATAATAGAATGGCTAGCTTAGGAATTCTGGGAGTTGGCCCATAGGTTGTAAAGCTGCCCACCCTTACGTTAAAAGAAAATAATGTGAGTTTTTAGTACCACCCACAGCCATGCTTAGCACACACATTTAACCATGGCTGCTGCAAACCTAGTCACTGAGTAACCGAATGTCATTACCTTAGTTTATCTTTTTGTTGGCTTTGTTGGGACTTAGCCTGTGTGGGAAAGTTACGCCTTGAGGTTTATTTGTGTTTCATTGTCCTATCTGAATCCAGATGTGTTTTTGGCTGGTCCTTTTATTTTTCAGGAAATGGGTTTATTGGATGAACACCACGGATTGTGTTAATCAGCCTTCTGTCTGGGCAGAAACTGTCGTAATTCTGAACTACAAAGCTTCTTTCATCTGTTATTTGGGGGAGAGAAGCAGAAAAAGTTGAGTTTCCCCAGACCCAGAAAAAAATAGCAAATTAACTCTGATTAACATCCTGAAGGGTCCCTGAATCAGGGCTGTGGTTATGCCCACAGCATCTCATGACTAGTCAGGAAAATGGAGGTCAAGCGATGGTTTGGCTGGTACAACCCAAGGAAGGTCTCCATATCCAGGGTGAGCTGGAACAACCTCTGGTGATCCACTCTTGACTGGATTCCTGTGGAAAGTTTGGATTCGGTCTCTCTATTTCTGCTTTTTTTTTTTTTTAAAGCAGCACAGATAACATTGAAGAACAGAAAAAGATATGGAAGAACTTACTAGCTGTGATCCAAAGTCCATCTAACCTCCACTTACGACCACACAATTGAGTCCAAAATTTCTGTTCTTAAGTGAATTTTGCCCCATTTTACGACTCCCTTGCCAAAGTTGTTAAGTGATTCGCTGCAGCTGTAATAATAATAATAATAATATAATAAATAAGCAAAAACTGGTGGGATCGTAAAATAGAGGAAGTCATAGAAAATGATAAAATTAAACTGCTCTGGGACTTCAGAATTCAAACAGATAAGCACCTGCAATTATAATACCCCGGACTTAACAATTTTCAATAAGAAAGACAAAAAAAGTCTGGATAGTGGACGTGGCAGTGCCTGGGGACAGCAGAATAGACGAGAAAGAACTGGAGAAGATAACAAAATACAAAGACCTACAAATAGAAATAGAAAGACTATGGCAAAGGCAAGCAAGGGTCGTACCAATAGCAATAGGCGCCTTGGGTTCAATCCCAAAATAACTGGAGCACAACTTGAACACCATCAAGTGACAAATTCGCCATTAGTCAATTGCAAAAGGCGGCCTTACTAGGAACCGCTTCCATCCTGCGACGAGATCTGTAATACCATCAAACATCCACATCTGCCTATCCCAGGTCCTTGGGAAGGACTCGATAGGTAGACAAAATGCCAAATCCAGTCTGAACATCTGGCTGACTGTGCAATGATCAATAATAATAATAATAATAATAATAATAATAATAATAATAATAATAACAACAACAACAGCAACAACACATCTGCCTATCCCAGGTCCTGGGTAAGGATAGGTAGGCAAAATGCCAAATCCAGTCTGAACATCTGGCTGACTGTGCGATGATCCATAATAATAATAATAATAATAATAATAATAATAATAATAATAATAATAATAATATCTGGCTGACTGTGCGATGATCCATAATAATAATAATAATAATGCAAAAGGCGGCCTTATTAGGAACTGCTTCCATCCTGCAACGATACCTGTAATACCATCAAACATCCACATCTGCCTATCCCAGGACCTGGGTAAGGACTCGATAGGTAGACAAAATGCCAAATCCAGTCTGAACATCTGGCTGACTGTGCGATGATTGATAATAATAATAATAATAACAATAACAATAACAATAATAATAATAATAATAATAGTATAGTTGGAAGGGATCTTGGAGGTCATCTAGTCCAACCCCTATACTATTTCGGACAAATGGCTGTCCAGTCTCTTCTTAAAAACTTCCAGTGTTGGAGCATTCACCGCTTCTGGAGGCAGGTAGTTCCATTGGTTAATTGTTCTAACTGTCAGGAAGTTTCTCCTTAGTTCCAGGTTGCTTCTCTCCTTGATGAGTTTCCATCCGTTGCTTCTTGTCCTGCCTTCAGGCGCTTTGGAAAATAGCTTGACTCCCTCTTCTTTGGGGCAGCCCCTGAGATACTGGAAGATTGCTATCATGTCTCCTCTCATCCTTCTCTTCATTAAACTAGGCCTACACAATTCCAGCAGCCATTCCTTGTATGTTTTAGCCTCCAGTCCCTGTGTTAAGTCATTAACACGGTTGTTAAATGAATCTGGCTTCCCCGTTGACTTTGCTTGTCAGAAGGTCACAAAGGGGGATTACATGACTCCCAGGGATGCTGCGACTGTCATAAGTATAAGCCGGTTGCCAAAGTATCCCAGGGATGCTGCACCAGTCATAAGTATGAAAAATAATCATCAGTCCCTTTTTTCCATGCCATTGTAACTTCGAAAGATCAATAATCAAATGTTGGAAGTTGAGTCTTCCAGTATCTCAGGGGCTGCCCCAAAGAAGAGGCAGTCAAGCTATTCTCCAAAGCGCCTGAAGGCAGGACAAGAAGCAATGGATGGAAACTAACCAGAGAGAGAAGCAACCTGGAACTAAAGAGAAACTTCCTGACAGTTAGAACAATTAAACAGTGGAACCACCTGCCTCCAGAAGCTGCAAATGCTCCAACATTGGAAGTTTTTAAGAAGCGACTGGACAGCCATTTATCTGAAATGGTATAGGGTTTCCTGGCTGAGCATGGGGTTGGACTAGATGACCTCCAAGGTCCCTTCCAGCTCTATTCTATTCTAAGAGACTGGACAGCCATTTGTCTGAAATGGTATAGGGTTTCCTGCCTGAGCAGAGGGTTGGACTAGAAGACCTCCAAGGTCCCTTCCAACTTTATTATTATTTTGGATCATCGCACAGTCAGCCAGATGTTCAGACTGGATTTGGCATTTTGTCTACCTATCGAGTCCTTACCCAGGACCTGGGATAGGCAGATGTGGATGTTTGATGGTATTACAGATCTCGTCGCAGGATGGAAGCAGTTCCTAATAAGGCCGCCTTTTGCAATTGACTAATAGCGAATTTGTCAATGCCAATGGTGTTCAAGTGGTGCTCCAGTTGTTTTGGGATTGCACCCAAGGAGCCTATGACTATTGGTACTACCCTTGCTTGCTTTTGCCACAGTCTTTCTATTTCTATTTGTAGGTCTTTGTATTTTGTTATCTTCTCCAGTTCTTTTTCTTCTATTCTGCTATCTCCAGGCACTGCCACGTCCACTATCCAGACTTTTTTGTCTTTCTTATCAACAATTGTTAAGTCTGGGGTGTTATGTTGCAGGTGCTTGTCTGTTTGAATTATGAAGTCCCAGAGCAGTTTAATTTTATCATTTTCTATGACTTTCTCTATTTTATGATCCCACCAGCTTTTGCTTACAGGCAAATGATATTTTTTGCAGATCTTCCAATGCACCATTGTTGCTACTTTGTCATGCCGCTGCTTGTAATCAGTCTGTGCAATCTTCTTGCAACAGCTTACCAAGTGGTCCACTGTTTCTTCTTCTTCTTCTTCTTCTTCTTCTTCTTCTTCTTCTTCTTCTTCTTCTTCTTCTTCTTCTTCTTCTTCTTCTTCTTCTTCTTCTTCTTCTTCTTCTTCTTCTTCTTCTTCTTCTTCTTCTTCTTCTTCTTCTTCTTCTTCTTCTTCTTCTTCTTCTTCTTATTATTATTATTATTATTATTATTATTATTATTATTATTATTATTATTATTATTATTATTATATTTAATTTTTCTCGCTCACAACGCTTAGCAAGGAATTCCATTAAACACATTAGCTGATGATCTGCGTCTGATCACCAATCCCAGGGTAGCACCGAGCAATTCGTTCTTGATTTTGCAAAGTTCTCCTGTTCCAAAATCATCTCCGGAAGCTTTTTACGTAACACACCTTTTATTTATTTCTTGCTTTGGGCGGGCAAGAAAAACTGGCTCTTCAAACAAGTCAACGCAGAGTTCTCCCTTGAGGCACAAATGACCAGGTTCAAATTATCCTGCTTTAGACACACGATGCAAAGACAGGGCTCTCTGGAGAACGGTTTAATTCTGGAAAAGCTGGAAGGAAAGAGAAGAAGAGGGCACCCCCCCCCCCCCCAGCAGTGTGGAAAGACTCAGTTACTATGTGGATGGAGGCATCACTGATGACCTGAAGGACCAGGTTAGGGACAGATCTTCACAGAGACTTGAAGGACAAAGTTAGGGACAGATCTTCATGGTCTTGAAGAACCAGGTTAGGGACAGATCTACACAGAGACTTGAAGGACAAGGTTAGGGACAGAGAACAATTAACCAGTGGAACAACCTGCCTCCAGAAGCAGTGAATGCTCCAACACTGGAAGTTTTTAAGAAGAGACTGGTCAGCCCTTTGTCCGAAATGGTATAGGGTTGCCTGCTTGAGCAGGGGGTTGGACTTGATGACCTCGAAGGTCCCTTCCAACTTTATTATTATTATGATTAACTCCCAGAATTCCTCAGCCAGGCACACGCTAACAAATTCTGGGAGTTGAAGGCCACAAGTTATGAAGGGGCCATAGTTCCCCCATGCTGATTCAGGAATTCTGGGAGTTGAAGTCCCCGAGTCATGAAGGGGCCATAGTTCCCCCATGCTGGCTCAGGAATTCTGGGAGTTGAAGTCCACGAGTCGTAAAAGGGCCAAGTTTGAAGACCCCTGAGCTAAAGTAAAGACCTCCAAACACCTTTTGTTGTCTCTACACAAGGAACACCTCGGTTGATCTCGGTCAACTTCTTTTGTCTGCCCAAAAGCAAATACGGGAATGTTGAATTTTTCTCTCTCTCCAATCTTCCTTATCTGAAACTGAAGCTTTATCCCAGCTGAAAACTAAAGAATTTTTTTTTTTTTAAATGACCTGACGGATCAAAGTCCTGTTTGGGAAGCGAGCTGGAGACAAATGGAGCATTTCTCAATTCTTCTTGAAATCGAGAGTTTTGTGTTGACTTTGGACCTGACTGAGCGTCCACGTCAGCAACAAGGCCTTGACTTACAACAGAGGAGCAGGATGTGCACCACAATGATTCATCTCCTCGTTGACACTCAGGTCTCTTTGACCCTTTTCTGGCTCAGAAAAATCTGGATCCAGGTCAAGGGAGATTGACTGTGTACAGACTGTCCTCAGTCGTACGACCAAAATGAAGCCCAACGTTTCTGTTGCTAAGCGAGACATTTGTTGAGTGACGTTTCGCCCCATTTTACGACCTTCCTTGCCACTGCCGTTAAGTGAATCAGTGCAGTTGTGAAGTTAGAAACACGGTTGTTAAGTGAATCTGGCTTCCCCCATTGACTTTTCTTGTCAGAAGGTTGCAAAAGGGGATTGTGTGACTCTGAGACGCCACAACGGTCATAAGTACGAGTCAGTTGCTAAACGTCCGAATTTTGATCACGTAACCGCGGGGATGCTGCAAGTGTGAAAAACAGTCACAAGTTCACCTTTTTTCCAGTGTCATCGTTATCACTAAATGAGTGGTTATAAGTAGGTTATAAAAACTACCTGTTTTTATAAGTGTAGATATTTGATAGGTATAAGTACTTTTTAAAGGTATGTTTTATAGAAAGCGATTCCCATTTCTGTAGAATTATAGAATTGGAAGGCTCAAATTGAGTGTCGGATGTGTCCCCAGGGAGACCTGCCACCAGCCTTCTCCCAAATATTTTTGGTGGGTCATCTTCAAGGAGATCGAAAAGTTAAGATGGTGATGCAGCATCCATCTTGATTTTTTTTTAAAAAAAAACCTTTGTGGACTTCTGTCTCCGTCATCCAGAGATCATGGTTTCTTTGAAGATTTTTCCTTGAAGACGTTTCACTCCTCATCCAAGAAGCTTCTTTAGGTTCTGACTGAATGGTGGGGAATGGAAGGATTTATACTCCTTGCGGTCATCTGGTCGTTAGTACTCTCTCTGAGAGTCATTGAGGCCACTTCAGTGGTGGGATTCAAATGCGTGAACAACTAGTTCTCTGTGTGGACGCCGCTTCCAGGAAGTCCGTTCTAGGCCTGGGGCCTCAGGCCCAGAACAGACTTCCGGAAGCGGTGTCCACGCACTTCCAGTGAGCCGTTCTGGGCCTTGGAAGTCTCCCCTGGGCCTCTGAGGCCCAGAACAGACTTCTGGAAGCAGCGTCCACTCACTTCCGGTGGGCCGTTCTGGGCCGGGGAGGCCTCCCCCAGGCCTCCGAGGCTCAGAATGACCCACCAGAAGTGGCATCCACTCACTTCCTGTGGGCCATTCTCGGTCTGGGAGGCCTCCCCCAGGCCTCTGAGGCTCAGAATGTCCCACCGGAAGTGATATCCACTCACTTCCGGTGGGCCGTTCTGAGCCTATGAGGCCTCCCCTGGGCCTCCCAGGCCCAGAACAGACTTCCGGAAGTGGTGTCCACTCACTTCCAGTGGGCTGTTCTTGGCCTGGGAGGCCTCCCCCGAGCCTCCGAGGCTCAGAACGGACTTCCAGAAGTGGCATCCACGCACTTCCTGCAGTCCATTCTGGGCCTTGCGAAAAACCGCTGGTTCGCCAAAGTCAACAATAAATTAGCTCCCGGTTCTTCCGAACCGGTGCGAACTGGCTGAATCCCACCACTGGGCCACTTAGATCTGAAGTCCACATTCTGGAGAGAGAGGACCACTGGTTTGAAAGAGGGGTCAAAGAGGCCATTTACATTAAGACCGAACAGCCCTCTCTTAACAGAGGGGAGAGCGATATGACACCCTCCCAACTCCTGTTTTACAACCCAGTGCTTTCAGCAGTTCCACACCCATTTGCACCATTCAGGGGACCCAGATAAATTTATTTATTTATTTATGAGACTTATATACCGCTTTTAAGTGCAAGCACTCTCTAAGCGGTGTACACCAGTAAGCAATGTATATATATATTTACATTGCCCCCAACAATCTGGGTCCTCATTTTACCTACCCCGGAAGGATGGAAGGCTGAGTCAACCTTGAGCCGGTGAGATTTGAACCGCTGACCTGCTGAACGCAGTCAGCTAAAGTGGCTTGCAGTACTGCACTCTAACTGCTGCGCCACCTCGGCTCATAATCTCCAAGTGGTCTCAACGACTCTCAGAACGAGTACTAACGACCAGATGACTGCATGGAATGTAAATCCTTCCATGCTCCACCTTTTGGTTAGAACTGAAGAAGCTTCTTAGATGAGAAGTGAAACGTCTCCCGGGAAAAACGAAGTCCAGTTGTCTCTTGAAAACGCACCTTTGGGACTAGGTGGACCTCCCAATGGAGAAACCTATTTCTGTAGCAGCCCTGAGGTTGTCTTACATTTTGATCTGCCTGTGGGCTGATCTGACAACTCCTCAAGTGAGTTTGCTGATGACAGGTCTTCCATTTCCCCCAAATTTTCAGTTCTGCTTTCATCTTTGCTGGAACCCGTCACGTTTGATTCCTAGGAAATATGTCCCGCGCTTCGTTATTTAACATTAATGCCATCCTTAATTCCACCTATCTGCTTCTGTTGATAGAGACGAGTGCCTTTCAGAGCGAAAAATAAATAAAGAAAGAAGCAAAGAAAGGATTAAATCTTTTTCAAGCGCGATCAGGAGAATCAACACTGCGGTCAGAAAGAGAAGCATTTTCAACCTCAGCCATGGAGGAAAAACTCATTTTTTTCCCCCCCGCTTCCGGCTTTAAAAGCAGCCAGTTTTCTCCCAGTGAGCCAGTGAGGAAATGAAGAGGAAACATTTGCCCCATTACAGGTAGTCCTCGTCTTATGACAGTTACCGTCGTAAAGCGAGTCGCCCGTGTGACCGACCTGATTTTACCACCTTTTCTGCAGCAGTGGTTAAGCAAATGCCCCAGTCGTGAAACGGACACAGAATTCTCTATGGATTCTCATTTTTTTGCAGAAAAGCAGAAGTAAATGTGGGCTTTGGGCCAAAATATCGCGGGATCCTGCAAATGGCCCTAAATGGGCCGGATGCCAAATGCCTGAAATCTGATCACATGATTGCTAGGGGTGGGGGGACAGTCATCGGAACTTCGGAACCGGATTTGAAACACCCCTGGGGTTTGTTTGAAAAGAACTTGGAACGGTTGCTAAGTGACCAGTCATAAACCGAGGACGATCTGTACAGAAAACGAGAATGTAGTGCTCAGGATATGTTGAGAGCAGCCAAAGAATGTATTCAATTGGCCATCGCCAAGCTTAACTTTTCACACCTTGCTGGGTATTATTGCAACAAAACTAGTTTGGTCTAGTGCAGCGGTTCTGAACGTTTGTGTGACGGCGACCCCCGTCACACAAACGTTATGCGCATGCGCGGCATGGCGCGCATGGGGGCGGGGGCCCCGCGCACGGCGCGCATGCGCAGCGGCGCCCCCACGCGCGACGCGCATGGGGGCGGGGCCCCCACATGCGGCGCGCATGCGTGGCGCCACCCCCAGAGATGCGCCGCCGCCCCACGCGCGGTGCGAATGCGCGGCGGCGCCCCCCGGAAGCACGCCGCCGCCCCCACGCACGGCGTGCGTACGCGGCACCGCCCCCCCGGAGGCGCGGCGCGCCCCCGGAGGGGACAAAATGGCGGATCGCCGCGTTTGGCGACCCCGCAAAAGAGGTCGATCGACCCCAAATGGGGTCGCGACCCATAGGTTGAGAACCGCTGGTCTAGTGCAATGGTTCTCAACCTGTGGGTGGGGACCCCCCCCATTTCACGGGGGTCGCCAAACAACGCAGTCCGCCATTTTTTTCCCCTTTTCCTTAGCTGTGCTACTCCCTTTTATTCTATTGGCTTTTGAAAGCCAATAGAATAGACTCTCTTGAATAAAGTCTAATTCCATTGGCTTTCCAAAGCCAATAGGAATTGTCCAGGCTGTCTCTGCCCTGCTGAGCCCGCCAAAAGTCCCAGTCTGCAAACGGTGCTGCACCAGTTGAGTAGTCCTCGACTTACGACCGGTTGAGTAGTCCTCGACTTACGACCGGTTGGGGGTTGCGGCATTAAAAAGGTTGAGAACCACTGTGGTTAAGGCACCAGATTAGAAACCAGGACAGTGATGGCGAACCTTTTAGAGACCGAGTGCCCAAACTGCAACCCAAAACCCACTTATTTATCACTGGGTGCCAGGTGGGCGTCGCCCACTGGGTGAGCATGGCTGTGGTAGTCATGGCAGACTGAGTAGGTGTGGCCAAGATGGACGTGATCACCTCGATGTTGCTTGTGGGGAGGGACGCCTGTGGGGGCTGGGCAGGGTTGGGGGAGATCCAGGGGGTTTCTGGCAGGTGGGGCGGTGGGCAGGAGGCTCGTCGTGTGGGGTGAAGCAAGGTGAGGCGAGGCAGGGCGGGGGTGCCATTGTCACAGGGCAAGGTGAGGCAGGGGTGGCTGCTGCCTGACACCATCAGCCCCCGCACACAGAGGCCAGCGAGCGCATGGGTGCTGGGATGCATCCAGCCACGTGGGACTTCGGCGAATTAGTGGGCGGCTGGTTGAAGAGGGACAGTTGCCGTCTCTGGGGCATGGCGCGCGTGCCCACAGAGAGGGCTCTGAGTGCCGCCTCTGGCACGCGTGCCATAGGTTCGCCACCATTGAATTAGGACAGTGTTTCCCAAACTTGACAATTTTAAGGCATGTGGACTTCAACTCCCAGAATTCCACAGCCAGCGTTGCTGGCTGTGGAATTCTGGGAGTTGAAGTCCTCATGCCTTAAAATTGTCAAGTTTGGGAAACACTGAACTAGGAGATGGCAAGTTCTAGTCCCACCTTAGCAATGAAAGCTGGCTGGATGACTTTGGGCCGATCACCAGGAGACGGTGAGTTCTAGTTCTGCCTTAGGCAGGAAAAATGGCTGGGTGACTTTGGGCCACTCCTTAATCACATCCCAATCACCAGGGGACGGGGAGATCTAGTCCTGCCTTAGTCATGAAAGCTGGCTGGGTGACTTTGGGCCAATCACCAGGAGACGGTGAGTTCTAGTCCCGCCTTAGGCATGTCAGCCGGCTGGGTGACTTTGGGCCAATCACCAGGAGGCGGTGAATTCTAGTCCCGCCTTAGTCATGAAAGCCGCCTGGGTGACTTTGGGCCAATCACCAGGAGGCGGTGAATTCTAGTCCCGCCTTAGTCATGAAAGCCGCCTGGGTGACTTTGGGCCAATCACCAGGAGACGCTGAGTTCTAGTCCCACCTTAGCCTATAAAAGCTGTTGTGATTCCGTGCCAGCCTGTGCTCCCAACAGCGGAGTCTGAGGAATCTGAGGAGGAGGTGGAGGAGGCATTTGAAGGGCCATCAGGGGCAGAGGGAGGCTCTGATGAATTACAGGACTCACGGTTGGATGCAGAGCCTGGGCCCTCCAGTCGTGTTCCTGATGAAGCTCAGCTGTGTGAGGAGAATGAGTCAGACTCAGAAGACTCACACCTGATGGACTTGCTAGTTGGTGCTTGCACATGTCGTCAATTAGCGAGAGTAAATCAGCAGCATTCAATGTGGCAACTCCAGAGTAAAAGGAGAAGGCCACTGAGAGGCAATGCCTTGGGATTGCTGTATAAAAAGAGGAGGTGTGGGTGGTGCTAAAAAAGAGGAGGTGT
Source organism: Crotalus adamanteus (assembly GCA_039797435.1). Classification (NCBI taxonomy): domain Eukaryota; kingdom Metazoa; phylum Chordata; class Lepidosauria; order Squamata; family Viperidae; genus Crotalus; species Crotalus adamanteus. The sequence continues at coordinate 124,221,875 of CM077921.1, forward strand.
GGGTGGTGCTGGTTGCTCAAGGTAACCATTTGCAAAGTACTTCTTGGGATCCTGGTTTGTTTGTCTTGCTTGTGACTAATCTTCTGTTTGCATCCTGTTTCCTGTGGACTATTTCCTTCATTTGGATTGAGTTTTGCTGTATGCGTTTTGGACTATTTGGCAGGTTGGTCACCCATATTAAAAGGGGTTTGTTTTGTTTTAAAGTCTCCAGCCTGTTTTATCAACAGGGGTTTGGTCCTTGTGCCTTTAACCAGGATGGCTATAGGCTGGGATAGAACAAAAGCTGGCTGGGTGACTTTGGGCCAATCACCAGGAGACACTGAGTTCTAGTCCCGCCTTAGCCCCAAAAGCCGTCTGGGTGACTTTGGGCCAAGCCCCCTTTTTCAGTGCCATTGTAACTTTGAACGGCCACTAAACCAACTGTTGTAAGTTGAGGACTAGCTGTAGAAATGGAAAGACTGGGGCAAAAGAGAGCAAATTTTATTATTTTTAAAAATTTTATTTCATGAATTAATTTTTGTCAGAGGGCGGACAGGTGTCTATCCCAAGCATCTTTACATTCATTTGCTGGGGATTGACCCACTACCTCGATTGGAAGCTGGTTCCAAACTTCCACTACTCTTTCTATGAAGTCAGCCTTTCCAACATGACTTTTGAACTCTCCCCCCCCCCCCGGTCAGTTTGAGGTTAGGCTTAGGATGACAGAGCAGGAAGGGACCTTGGAGGTCATCTAGTCCAATCCCCTGCTCAAGCAGGAGCCCCTGTACCATTTCTGACAAATGTCTGTCCAGTCTCTTCTTGAAAACCTCCAATGATGAAGCGTGCATAACTTCTGGTGGCAAGTTGTTCCACTGGTTAATTGTTCTGACTGTCAGGAAGTTTCTCCTTAGTTCTAGGTTGCTTCTCTCTTTGGTTAGTTTCCCTCCGTTGCTTCTTGTCCTGCCTTCAGGTGCTTTGGAGAATAGCTTGACTCCCTCTTCTTTGGGGCAGCCCCTGAGATACTGGAAGACTGCTATTATGTCCCCCTAATCCAGTGGTTCTCAACCTGTGGGTCGGGACCCCATTTGGGGTCGAACGACCATTTCACGGGGGTCGCCAAACAACGCAGTCTGCCATTTTCCCCCCCCTTTTCCTTAGCTGTGCTACTCCCTTTTATTCTATTGGCTTTCGAAAGCCAATAGAATACTCTCTTGAATAGAGTCTAATTCTACTGGCTTTCAAAAGCCAATAGGAATTGTCCAGGCTGTCTTTGCCCTGCTGAGCCCGCCAAAACTCCCATTTTGCAAACGGTGCTGCACCAGTTGAGTAGTCCTCGACTTACGACCGGTTGAGTAGTCCTCAACTTACAACCGGTTGGGGGTCACGGCATTAAAAAGGTTGAGAACCACTGCCCTAATCCTTCTCTAACAGAGTAATAGTTAGAAGGGACCTTGGAGGTCTTCTAGTCCAACCCCTACTCAAGCAGGAGACCCCCCCTACCATTTCAGACAAATGGCTATCCAGTCTCTTCTTAAAAGCCTCCAGTGATGGAACACCCACAACTTCTGGAGGCAAGTTGTTCCACTGGTTAATAATTCTCACTGTCAGGAAATTTCTCCTTATTTTATGAAATCTTATGTCCTTGTTTTAAAAATCAAGTAAGTTTTTGCTTACTATTGGGGGGGGGGAGAAACCCTGCCTTCTGGAGCCTTATTCACACTCTTTGCCTCTTCCTTTCCATTTTTCAACATCAGTTAAAAAAAACAAATGTGAGTTGTTTCCGGAAGGCAAGTCTCTCCTTGCAAAAAGTATGAATCCGTATAATATTTAAGGGAAACATTTCACCCATTAGTTTTGCTAACGAAGATAAAATACCGAAGCTGCTGATATATCACCGTGGTGGGAGCCTGTTTTTACCGAGACGAGCAAAGTTACTTAACCAAAGTTACTTAACCACGGATGGCCACATCTGTGCAAATTCTTGTCCAAATATTTTCTTAGGTCAAATGCAAGACCGCACCCGTTGCGGGAGATAAAGCATCCAAGTGCAATTTTATTCCCAAATCAAATCAAGAAGAAGAAGTAAAAAACAAAAATCACTCGATAAGGCACGATTTCAAATTTGGGAAAACGCTTCCACAGTTCGAAGAGTGTGCAAAAAAAACCCCCGAACAACAACAAACAGACAAGCTCCAAGAAAGAAAGAAGAGTAAGTGTGTGAGTATGTATGGGGAGGTGTTTGTGAGTGTGTCTTTGGGGTTCCCCCCCCCCAATTTAATCTCATTGCCTGGGATTCTGCTGGGAATTGAAGATTTATAAGGGAGAGTTTTAACACTTGGTACAAGTAACCACCAAATGTTATGTGACTAAGTGAGACATTTGTTAAGTGAGTTTTGTCCCATTTTACAACCTTTCTCACCCCGGTTGTTAAGTGAATCACTGCAAATGTGAAGTTGTTAAGTGAATCTGGCTTCCCCTTTGAATTTGCTTGTCAGACGGTCGCAAAAGGGGATCACGTGATCCCAGGACACTGCGACCATCCTAAAGACGAGTCAGTTGCAAAGCCTGTGAATTCTGATCACGTGACCATGGGGAGGCTGCAACGGTCGTAAGTGTGAAACACGGTCATAAGTCACTTTTTCCCGTGCCGTTGTAACTTCAAACCGTTGAAGGGAGTTTCTTTGGCTCTTTTAAATTCCTGAGTAATGCTGGGGCAATTGTGAGGCTAAGTGGAAAACCTTACACCGTCACTAAGTGAAGTGTTGTTAAGTCAAGGATTTTTAATTTGAATGAGTGGATGCATTTTGTTATATTTAAGTTACAGGTAGCCCTCTTAACAACTGCTTCTTAACTCACTTGAGAGTCAGGATTTAATCTGATTTTAATTAGGGTATTTTTAACGTTGTACAAGTAGTCCTCGATTTACAACGATTCATTTAGTGACTATTCAAAGTTAAAACATTACTGAAAAAATGACACAATAATAATAATAATAGTAGTAGTAGTAGTAGTAATAATAATAATAATAATAATAATAATAATAAGAAGAAGAAGAAGAAGAAGAAGAAGAAGAAGAAGGAGAAGAAGAAGAAGAAATTGGAAGGGACCTTCAAGGTCATCTAGTCCAACCTCCTGCTCAGGCAGGAAACCCTAGACTTATGATGGTTTTTCACACTTATGACTGTTGCTGCATCCCCATTGGTCACATGATCAAAATTCAGACACTTGGGCAACTGACTCGTATTTATGACGGTTGCTGTGTCCCTGGGGTCACGTGATCCCCTTTTGTGACCTTCTGACAAGCAAAGTCAATGGGGGAAGCCGGATTTACTTAACAGCTGTGTTACTAACTTAACAACTGTAGCGATTCACTTAACAAAAGTGGCCAGGCAGGTTGTAAAGTGGGGCAAAACTCACTTAACAACCATCTTGCTTAGCAATGGAAATTTTGGGCTGAGTCGTGGTCGTAAGCCGAGGACTACCTCTATATTTGAAGACATTCACCATGTGTATGAATTGCCCTCACACACAATAAATTTCGTTGTATGAACTATGGTTAGTTTTAGGTAGGGTGGGCGTGTTGCCATGTGTTGCGCCATCGTGGACAATGTGTTTTCAACACCGCAAAATGTGTCCGAAGGGCTGTGGGATGTTAGATTGTTGTGCTTTGTCTTAGCGCTGTGTCAGTACAGTTCGTTACACAGAAACTGTAGACAAAACACAATTGTTTTGCACTTGGAGAACACGAAGAGCCTTGGGGAGGCAAGTTAAACCAGATGTTCCCCCAGATGTCTTGTGGTGAGGAGGTGGAAATCAGATTCACCCTTAAACAACAAGAGATGAAATTAATATCCTCCAATATATTTTAATTGGACTATCTTGGTGGGAGAAACCAGATAGAACACCGCCTCGGTGCTTTCTGCGTTATCTTCCGAAATCACAAGGACTAGAAACTTGATGCAGACTCAACATTCAGTTAGGAGAGTATTACATGCGGCCCTCCCATTTCGTCCATGATGGAATCTGCCCATCATGATCACAACTCGTAAAGACTGATTCCATCACAGTGATTCACTTAACAACGGTGGCAAAACCGTTGTAAAATGAGGCCCAACTCTCTTAACAACAACAACAATAATAATAAAGTTGGAAGGGACCTTGGAAGTCATCTAGTCCAACCCCCTGCTCAAGCAGGAGACCCTATACCGTTCTAGGTAAATGGCTGTCCAGTCTCTTCTTACAAACCTCCAGTGATGGAGCATTTACAAACTTCTGGAGGCAGGTGGTTCCACTGGTTAATTGTTTCTAACTGTCAGGAAGTTTCTCCTTAGTTCCAGGTTGCTTTTCTCCTTGACTAACCTTGCTCAGCAATGGAAATTTTAGGCTCAGTTATGGTCGTAAGTTGAGGACTACCGATTAAAAGCAGGAAATTCTGAGGTAATTACTTTATTATTTAGTAAGATTATTTGAAAAAGAAACAAGAGTAGATTGAATAGAAGAAACAGTTACAGAGAAGTAAAGGAAGGACCTGTGTTATAGACATTAACAGATATTCTGACATAATCAGGGAACATTTAAATGTTTGCATGCTAAATGTCTTAGTCAGGCAAGAGGTTAAAAAAAGAGAGAGATAATATTCACGTTACTTCAGAATAATACGAATTAAAAAGTTAAGTTAGTTAAAATTTCTGTTTGGTAGGGCCTGAGGCCTACAACTCTACAACTCTATTGGGAATATACTGTAGTCAGAAGGTTGATGAATGCCCCTAATGAAGTTGGACAACCTGGAATATATGCATAAAATGATTTTAAATATTGATATGATGCAGAGCTGGTCGGCACACGACTCGGCTTCACGCATGGCAGACTGAAGTACAGGATCCAGGATTTGGGTGCTAACAGCTGAGCAGGAAACGTTCACACAAATCTCTCTGTTTCTCCTGCCTGTGAATAGCCATTTGTCAACGCTGCCATTTGGGAGACGATGTTTGCTGAAGTGTGGAAATATTTGCCGCAAATAAAGACGAAAACAGGATTTGCCTTTTCGATAACAGAATAACAGACCCCGGAGGTCTCCTAGTCCAGGGCTTTTCAACCTTATCACAGACTGTACCACTTTTAGGACATGACAATATTTGAGTACCACCAGTGCTTAGCAAGGTGTCAAAAACTTGATGACTAAAAAAAAAAAGGGTGGGGGGAATTTTGGGTTTTACTGATTAGATTCATTTGTTCTAGAAATGGCTAGTTTATAATGTTATGGAAAAGGAAAAAATTGAGGTTCCATGTTAATGCTTACTTCCACTGCAACAGAGGAAGTCTGTTCTTATTCCCTTCTCCCCCTCACTTTTTTTCTCCTTTTCCTCCCCACTGTATCCTACTATTTGCTTTTATATTTTTGTATTTTATTCTATAATCTAATAAAACAATGGTTCTCAACCTTTTTAATGCCGCGACCTCCAACTGGTCGTAAGTCGAGGACTACTCAACCGGTCGTAAGTCGAGGACTAAACTGGTGCAGCACCGTTTGCAGAATGGGACTTTTGGCGGGCTCAGCAGGGCAGAGACAGCCTGGACAATTCTTATTGGCTTTTGAAAGCCAATAGAATTAGACTCTATTCAAGAGAGTCTATTCTATTGACTTTCAAAAGCCAATACAATAAAAGGGAGTAGCACAGCTAAGGAAAAGGGAGAAAAAAATGGCGGACTGCGTTGTTTGGCGACCCCCATGAAATAGTCATTCGACCCCAAATGGGGTCCCGACCCACAGGTTGAGAACCACTGTAATAAAATATTACACTCTGTTGGAAAAAAGTAAAAAAAAAGTACCAGCTTTAATTTCTTTGGTGGCTGCTCCTTTGCTGAATCACTTTCCCTTTGCACTGACAAATGTATAATGAATTTATCCATGCTTATTAATATGCACCACTACCAGCTAGTTCAGGGGTCTTCCAACCTGGCAGTTTTAAGACTTGTGGACTTCAACTCCCAGAATTCCTCAGCCATCATGGCTGGATGAGGAATTTTGGGAGTCGAAATCCACAGGTCTTAAAGTTGCTACGTTTATAGACCCCTGAGCTAGCTGGTGGGTCCTTCTTACCTCTCTTTTCACAGTGTAGTAAGAATGCACCCCCCCTCCCTTCCTTGTAAGCTGCCTCAGACATGTCACAATGTTGCAATCCCAGACTGAAAGGCTCCAGCAATTGTGAAAAGCTTTAGTTTTAAAATTAATCCTGTTTACCTTCAAAGAAAACTTTCTAAAAGCCATAGACAGACTCAAGATAAGGGAGTAAAACTAATTACGTTTGTTTAAGAGGATTAAGCCTATGGAAGTCAACACTTTGGACTCATTGCTAGCCCAAAACAAGGCTTTTCAACCTTTCCACCCATTGTACCACTTTTAGGATATGGCAACATCCGAGTACCACCAGTCGCCTAGCAAGGTGTCAAAAACTTGATGACCCAAAAAAAAGGGGGGGATAAAGTATAGGTAGTCCTCGGCTTACAACAGTTCGCTTAGTGACTGTTGAAAGTTACAATGGCACTGAAAAAAGTGCCCCCCAAGCCACAGCCGAGCAAGACACCTGCCCGCCCACCCACCCGCACTCTTCCTCCTGCCTGAGGTTTTCATTGTTGTGAGTATTTCTGTTGAGGATTGGCAGAGGGGGTGGGGTGGGGGTGTTTGGTTTTTATTCCCCCCATCTGCTGGGTGATTGCAGCAGGTTTTGGTCACTTCACATGACCCTGGGATACTGTGACCATCATAAATATGAATCAGTTGCCAAGCATCTGAATGTAAACCACAAGACCCTGGAGATGCTGCAACATTCCAGCTGATCGGCGCTTCTTCTGGGCTCAGCAGAAGCGCCAGGATCAGCGACGAGCTCCAGCTAGATCCTGGCGCTGATCCTGGCACTTCCGCTGAGCCCTGACAGTACTGAAGAAGCGCCGATCAGCTGGAAAGCAGCACTGATCCTGGCACTTCCACTGAGCCCTGACAGCCCTGCAGTTCCAGCCGTCTCTCACTCAGGCTTATGCAGTGCTGCCACTGGTTCAGCTCATTCCCCTCCCCTGGTACCACTTTTCTAGGATGGTCGCGTACTACTTGCCAGGTGCCAATATACCACAGGTGGTACCCGTACCACAGGTTGAAAAGCCCTGGCCTAAAATACAGATGAAAACATTCCAATAACCAAAGCACACAAAGGAGCCTCTGAATTACAAAACGCTGTTAAAAACTGTACAAAACTCCTTATGGTAACCCAATCAAGCTGCCAGCTGACCCAGAATTAAATAAACCCACCTCCTTTCCGACATGCCGGCTTTTCATTTCATCAGCGCTGTTTGCATTCTCCTGGCTGGAGAAAAGGAACCGGGGGACCTTTTCTTCCAGCAACATCTGCTGCTTCTTCTCTGTCCCTGTTTCCTCTCTGCTGGCTGACCTCTCCTTCTCTTTCCCTGTTGTCTTTTTTTTCCCCTTTCCCGTCCAAACCACCTCCTTTTATAACAGCGGTTCTCAACCTGTGGGTCGGGACCCCATTTGGGGTCAAACAACCATTTCACGGGGGTCGCTAAACAACGCAGTCTGCCATTTTTTTCCCCCTTTTCCTTAGCTGTGTTACTCCCTTTTATTCTATTGGCTTTCGAAAGCCAATAGAACAGACTCTCTTGAATAGAGTCTAATTCTATTGGCTTTCAAAAGCCAATAGGAATTGTCCAGGCTGTCTCTGCCCTGCTGAGCCCGCCAAAAGTCCCATTCTGAAAATGGTGCTGCACCAGTTGAGTAGTCCTTGACTTACGACCGGTTGAGTAGTCCTCGACTTACGACTGGTTGGGGGTCGCAGCATTAAAAAGGTTGAGAACCACTGTTTTATAGCCTCTCCTCTCCCCCCTTTTTCTTCAGTTCTCCTCCAGCTCCACGCTGCTTCCAGAAGCGCCAATCAGCTGGAGCCAATTAGCTGGAGCCCTGCCAGCTCCTGGGGCTTCTGCCGAGCCCTGCTACACTTGGCTAGCAGACGCGTACCACCTACCACGTGGCAAAGTACCACAGGTGGTACGCGTACCATCAGTTGAAAAGCCCTGTTCTAGTCCAACCCCTTGCTCAAGCAGGAAAACCTAGACCATTCAGGACAAATGGCTATCCAGGCTCTTCTTTACGATGCTCAGGTGGTGCTCCAGATCTTTTGGGATTGCCCCCATGCAGCCGATTATTATCAGGTGGCGCAGCAGTTAGAGTGCAGTACTGCAGGCCACTTTAGCTGACTGTGTTCAGCAGGTCAGCGGTTCAAATCTCACCGGCTCAAGGTTGACTCAGCCTTCCATTCTTCCGAGGTAAGTAAAATGAGGACCCAGATTGTTGAGGGCAATGTAAATATATATATATATACATTGCTTACTGGTGTACACCGCTTAAAGAGTGCTTGCACTTAAAGCGGTATATAAGTCTCATAAAATAAATAAATACTGGATAATCTGGATAGTGGACAGGGCAATGCCTGGAGACAGCAGAAGAGAAGAGAAAGAACTGGAGAAAAATCACAAAATACGAAGACTCTGCAAAAACAAAGAGAACGACGGCTGCAACAGAAAACTAAGGCAGAACCGACAGTGATAAGTGCTTGGGTGCAATCTCAGAACATTTGGAGCATCCCTTGAACACCACCGGCATTGAGCAAGGTTCAACCAGAATAGAGCTGGAAGGGACCTTGGAGGTCATCTATTCTAACCCCCTGCTCAAGCAGCAGACCCTATATGACTTGAGACAAATGGCTGTCCAGTCGCTTCTTAAAAACCTTCCAGTGATGGAGAATCCACAACTTCTGAAGGCAAGTTAATTGTTCTGTCAGGAAATTCCTCCTTAGTTCTAGGTTAAATCTCTTTGTGATAAGTAATAACAACAGAATAGTAACAGAATAACACACTTGGAAGGGACTTTGGGGGGGTCTTCTAATCCAGCCCCCTGTTCAAACAGGAGACCCTATACCGTTTCAGACAAGTGACTGTTCAGTCTCTTCTTGAAAACCTCCAGTGATGGAGCATTCACTGCTTCTGGAGGCCAGCTGTTCCACTGGTTAATTGTCCTCACTGTCAGGAAGTTTCTCCTCAATTCCAGGTTGCTTCTCTCTTTGTTCAGTTTCCATCGATTGCTTCTTGTTTTTCATTCATTGTTTCGAAATCGCATTGGCAAAAGGCAACTTGACTTGGAACACCTGACAGCCTACAACAATACCTTTAAAATCATCCAGTTTTGGTCGCCACGATGTAAAAAACATGCTGAGATTCTAGGAAGAGCGCAGAGAAGAGCAACAAAGAGGATCAGGGGACTGGAGGATAAAACATAGGAGGAATGGTTGCAGGAATTGGGTTTAATGAAAAAAAAGACTAGGACAGGAGAGCAATGTTCCAGTGTCTCAGGGGTTGCCCCAAAGAAGAGGGAGTCAAGCTCTTGAAGAAGGCAGGACAAGAAGCAACGGATGGAAACTAATCAAGGAGTCAAGCAACCTAGAACTAAGGAGAATTTTCCTGACAGTGAGAACAATAAACCAGTGGAACAGTTTGCCTTCAGACATCGTGGGTGCTCCATCACTGGAGGTTTTTGAGAAGAGACTGGACAGCCATTTGTCTGAAATCGTGTAGGGTCTCCTGCTTGAGCAGGTGGCTGGACTAGATGACCTCCAAGATCCCTTCTAACCCTGTTATCCTTCCTTCCTTCCTTCCTTCCTTCCTTCCTTCCTTCCTTCCTTCCTTCCTTCCTTCCTTCTCCATCACTGGAGGTTTTTGAGAAGAGATTGGACAGCCATTTGTCTGAAATGGTGTAGGGTCTCCTGCTTGACTAGATGACCTCCAGGGTCCGTTCCCACTCTGTCATCCTGTTATTCTGAATCAAGCCTCCACATCTGCCTGTTCCAGTTCTTTGAAAAGTACTAGAGAATGGATACAAATGTCAGATCCAGTCTAATCATCCATCTGACTGTGTGACGAATTGCAATAGCAATGCCATTTATTATTGTTAATAGCCGAGTCCAGAGGCAACGCTACCTCCCCACAGGAAGTTCCCATTCATGGCTTGTGTGGGCTTGATTTCCGATTGCAAGGCTAATCTTAGTAACATTTCCGAGATTCAAATGAGGTTGCAGATTTCATGAAGGAACAATGAATGAGCAATTCCCATCAGCCTTTAAAAAGAGTGGATTTTCCTCAGAAACCTATTTTCATAGGGAAGTTCCAGGAAATTGCCCTCCTATGTCCTGCTAGTCCAGGGGTAGGCAACCTTGGTCCCTTCATGACTTGCGGACTTCAACTCCCAGAATTCCTGACCCAGCATGGGGAAACTATGGCCCCTTCATGACTCGTGGACTTCAACTCCCAGAATTCCTGAGCCAGCATGAGGGAAACTTTGGCCCCTTCATGACTCATGGACTTCAACTCCCAGAATTCCTGAGCCAACACGGGGGAACTATGCCCCTTCATGACTTATGGACTTCAACTCCCAGAATTCCTGAACCAGCATGGAGGAATATGGCCCCTTCATGACTTGTAGACTTCAACTCCCAAAATTCCTGATCCAGCATGGGGGAACTATGGCCCCTTCATGACTTGGGGACTTCAACTCCCAGAATTCCTGAGCCAGAGTGGGGGAACTATGGCCCCTTCATGACTTGGGGACTTCAACTCCCAGAATTCCTGAGCCAGCATGGCTCAGCTTAGAAACCTCTCTCTTTCCCCTCAGCATGGCTGGCTCAGGAATTCTGGGAGTTGAAGTCCACGAGTCATAAAAGAGCCAACGTTGCCGACCCCTCTGCTAGTCAGACCTCATGCAAGGTGCCAAGGCATTGCAGATTGTCCTTGATTACGACCGTAATGGAGCCCAAAACATATGACCAGTTTTCATACACTGCAGCATCCCTATGGTCATATGATCAAAATTCAGAGGCTTGGCCATTGACATGCACTTATGACGATTGCACTGTCCCGGGGTCCTGGGATCAACTTTTGCGAGAAGCAAAGTCAATGGGGAGAACCAGATTTGCTTAACGACTGCATGATTCGGTTAACAGCTGCAGAGATTCGCTTAACAATGGTGGCAGAAATGGTCATAAAAATTTACTTAACAACTGCCTTGCTTAACAATCGAAAATTTGGGCTCCGTTGTAGTTGTACGTTGAGCGCTACCTAAATTGTAAATGAAACAAAAAAGCAAATAATTAATGTTTGGGCTTTGAGGACCTGCATATTTATTTATTTGATTTATATCCTGCCTGTTTTTTTAGTTAAGCGAGAAACATGTCTAATCCTCCTTCTTCCTCCTATATTCCCCACAACAACAACCCTGTGAGGTGGGCTGGGCGGAGAGGGAGGGACTGACCTAAAGTCACACAGATGGCTTTCATGCCTAAGGCGGGAATAGAATTCACTGTCTTCTTGTGATTGGCCCAAAGCTGGTGTTCATGCCTAAGGAGGTAGAATTAGAACTCACCGTCTCCTGGTGATTTGCCCAAAGTCACCCAGTCGGCTTTCATGCCTAAGACAGTACTAGAACTCACCGTCACCTGGTGATTGGCCCAAAATCACCCAGCTGGCTTTCTAGCCTAAGGCAGAACTAGAACTCCCAGTCTCCTCGTGATTGGCTCAAAGTCACCCAGTCGGCTTTCAGGCCTAAGGCAGGACTAGAACTCTTCGTCTCCTGGTGACTAGAACTCCCAGTCTCCCGGTGATTGGCCCAAAGTCACCCAGTCGGCTTTCAGGCCTAAGGCGGGACTAGAACTCTTCGTCTCCTGGTGACTAGAACTCCCAGTCTCCTGGTGATTGGCCCAAAGTTACCCAGTCGGCTTTCAGGCCTAAGGCGGGACTAGAACTCTTCGTCTCCTGGTGACTAGAACTCCCAGTCTCCTGGTGATTGGCCCAAAGTTACCCAGTCGGCTTTCAGGCCTAAGGCGGGACTAAAACTCTTCGTCTCCTGGTGACTAGAACTCCCAGTCTCCTGGTGATTGGCCCAAAGTCACCCAGCTGGCTTTCAGGCCTAGGGCGGGACTAGAACTCACAGTCTCCCAGTTTCAAGCCTGGTACCTTAACCGATAGATCAAAAAGGCTCTAATTTAGTCTAAATGAATCTCAAATTTAGCTGCTACGCAATTAGGGAGAAAGGCCAATTGCGTGTCTAGTGGAAATGGCTCCTTCGGGGATAGAACGTGTCCTTGAACGAATAGTTTGCCCCAATGCTGTGCAGAAAATATCTACCAGTCTTCCATCAAGCAATCACGATGAAAGAGAGTTTGCTTTTGAAATGTATCAGAGAGGATTTCCTTCGCAATAAATCAAGAGTTGGCATTTTGGCTCTTATTTAGCAGTAATGTGGCCAAGCTGTAACGGTGAATGACCTCCCAATTTCCCACATTTAAATCCTAACGGAAGCCATATTATTTTTCTCCGCTTAGGAAAATCTGAGCAAGTGCTCGGCTTCAAAATGTGGACCCAAAGTAGCTATACAGAATAACAAAATAACAGAGTTAGAAGGGATCTTGGAGGTCTTCTAGTCCAACCCCCTGCTCAAGCAGGAGACCCTATATATTCTGGATAAATAGCTGTCCAAGTCTCTTCTTAAAAGCCTCCAGTGATGGAGCACCCACAACTTCTGGAGGCAGGTAGTTCCACTGGTTAATTGTTCTAACTGTCAGGAAATTTCTCCTTAGGTTTTCTGGTTTTTTGGTTTTCTCTCTCTCTCTCCCTCTCTCTCTCTCTCTCTCTCTCTCTCTCTCTCTCTCCCTCCCTCCCTCCCTCTCTCCCTCTTCCTTCCTTCCTTCCTTCCTTCCTTCCTTCCTTCCTTCCTTCCTTCCTTCCTTTCTTTCTTTCTCTTTCTTTTTCTTGTTACCTTTATCTCTCTCTCTTTCCCTCTCTTTCCTTCTCTCTCTCTCTCTCCCTCTCTCCCTCTCCCTTCCTTCCTTCCTTCTTTCCTTCCTTCCTTCCTTCCTTTCTCTCTTGTTCCCTTTCTCAACCTTTATCTCTCTTTCCCTCTTCCCCCCTCCTCTCTCTCTCTCTCACACACACACATAAAACCCTTTAGCTTAATAACCTACCAGGAAGAGAATTTAAACCATGCTTTTCACATGTGTTGGAGCATTCACCACTTCTGGAGGCAGGTGGTTCCACTGGTTAATTGTTCTCACTGTCAGGAAGTTTCTCCTTATTCTAGGTTGCTTCTCTCCCTTGATTAGTTTCCATCCGTTGCTTCTTGTCCTGCCTTCAGGGGCTTTGGGGAATAGCTTGACTCCCTCTTCTTTGGGGCAGCCCCTGAGATATGGAAAGGCTATCATCCCTCATTTTTCTTTTCATTAAACTAAACATACTTTTCATTAAACTAGGTTGCATAGGCATTTCTCCGGAATGGTATAGGGTCTCCTGCTTGAGCAGGGGGTTGGACTACAGGACCTCCAAGGTCCCAACTCTGTTATTCTTTTATTCTGCTGCCTCGCACAGCCTTCCTTTCAGTACTGTATGATTTTACAGCTGCAGCTCAGCCTGTCCCAGCAGGTTTCCAACATCCTCAGAGAAATTCATTAATTTGTTAATTGAAAATAGATATATTTGGAGCTTCATTGGTGGAACTCCCACGCCAGGTTGCAGAAACAGTTGCTACTCAGCCTAAAAGCAGCAAAATGAGGCTTTTTTTTTTTTTTTTTAAAAAAGCTGTGTTACAATTCAGGCTTGTCAATAAATCCACAAAATATTTAACTAGTCTGCAGAGACCAAATAGAGCAGCACTGAGAAATTACACTCTTGGCCTGGATGACAGAAGATGGAGAGAGTGCTTACACCTCTTCTATTTGTTTGTTTGCAAATCTTTAACGCCCAAGGTGACTAAATCAATAAAATTCAATAAAATAGAGCCTTCAAAATTGAGCAGCATAAGCTATTAATTTTGCAATCTAGTCCTCAAATAAATTGGACATCCATTTCACTGGAATGGTATAGGGCAGGGGTCTTCAAACGTGGCCCTTTTATGACTTGTGGACTTCAGCTCCCAGAATTCCTCAGCCAGGCATGCCTGGCTGAGGAATTCTGGGAGCTGAAGTCCACAAGTCATCAAAGGGCCAAGTTTGAAGACCCCTGATCTGAGGTATAACAAAGTCCTTTCCCAGATTAACAATCAGTTGCCCCAATGGTCAGTTGTCCTTTTAATTGATTTAATTCCTCTATTTTGCCGCTTGTCGGCAAGGGACAGCGGAAAGAGACAAGATGGCGGCTGCAACAGTCCGATCAAAACCTGAGGTAAAAATTGGATGATGCCATTGCAGCCGCCATTTTGACTCTTTTGACCATTCTTGCCTGGCTGAGGAATTCTGGGAGTTGAAGTCCACAAGTCCTAAAAGGGCCAAGTTTGAAGACCCCTGATCTGAGGTATAACAAAGTCCTTTCCCAGATTAACAATCAGTTGCCCCAATGGTCAGTTGTCCTTTTAATTGATTTAATTCCTCTATTTTGCCGCTTGTCGGCAAGGGACAGCGGAAAGAGACAAGATGGCGGCTGCAACAGTCCGATCAAAACCTGAGGTAAAAATTGGATGATGCCATTGCAGCCGCCCTCTTGACTCTTTTGACCACTCTTGCCTGGCTGAGGAATTCTGGGAGTTGAAGTCCACAAGTCCTAAAAAGGCCAAGTTTGAAGACCCCTGATCTGAGGTATAACAAGGTCCTTTCCCAGATTAACAATCAGTTGCCCCAATGGTCAGTTGTCCTTTTAATTGATTTAATTCCTCTATTTTGCCGCTTGTCTGCAAGGGACAGCGGAAAGGGACAAGATGGCGGCTGCAACAGTCCGATCAAAACCTGAGGTAAAAATTGGATGATGCCATTGCAGCCGCCCTCTTGACTCTTTTGACCACTCTTGCCTGGCTGAGGAATTCTGGGAGTTGAAGTCCACAAGTCCTAAAAGGGCCAAGTTTGAAGACCCCTGATCTGAGGTATAACAAGGTCCTTTCCCAGATTAACAATCAGTTGCCCCAATGGTCAGTTGTCCTTTTAATTGATTTAATTCCTCTATTTTGCCACTTGTCTGCAAGGGACAGCGGAAAGGGACAAGATGGCGGCTGCAACAGTCCGATCAAAACCTGAGGTAAAAATTGGATGATGCCATTGCAGCCGCCCTCTTGACTCTTTTGACCACTCTTGCCTGGCTGAGGAATTCTGGGAGTTGAAGTCCACAAGTCCTAAAAGGGCCAAGTTTGAAGACCCCTGATCTGAGGTATAACAAAGTCCTTTCCCAGATTAACAATCAGTTGCCCCAATGGTCAGTTGTCCTTTTAATTGATTTAATTCCTCTATTTTGCCGCTTGTCGGCAAGGGACAGCGGAAAGAGACAAGATGGCGGCTGCAACAGTCCGATCAAAACCTGAGGTAAAAATTGGATGATGCCATTGCAGCCGCCCTCTTGACTCTTTTGACCACTCTTGCCTGGCTGAGGAATTCTGGGAGTTGAAGTCCACAAGTCCTAAAAGGGCCAAGTTTGAAGACCCCTGATCTGAGGTATAACAAAGTCCTTTCCCAGATTAACAATCAGTTGCCCCAATGGTCAGTTGTCCTTTTAATTGATTTAATTCCTCTATTTTGCCGCTTGTCGGCAAGGGACAGCGGAAAGAGACAAGATGGCGGCTGCAACAGTCCGATCAAAACCTGAGGTAAAAATTGGATGATGTCATTGCAGCCGCCCTTTTGACTCTTTTGACCACTCTTGCCTGGCTGAGGAATTCTGGGAGTTGAAGTCCACAAGTCCTAAAAGGGCCAAGTTTGAAGACCCCTGATCTGAGGTATAACAAAGTCCTTTCCCAGATTAACAATCAGTTGCCCCAATGGTCAGTTGTCCTTTTAATTGATTTAATTCCTCTATTTTGCCGCTTGTCTGCAAGGGACAGCGGAAAGGGACAAGATGGCGGCTGCAACAGTCCGATCAAAACCTGAGGTAAAAATTGGATGATGCCATTGCAGCCGCCATTTTGACTCTTTTGACCATTCTTGCCTGGCTGAGGAATTCTGGGAGTTGAAGTCCACAAGTCCTAAAAGGGCCAAGTTTGAAGACCCCTGATCTGAGGTATAACAAAGTCCTTTCCCAGATTAACAATCAGTTGCCCCAATGGTCAGTTGTCCTTTTAATTGATTTAATTCCTCTATTTTGCCGCTTGTCTGCAAGGGACAGCGGAAAGGGACAAGATGGCGGCTGCAACAGTCCGATCAAAACCTGAGGTAAAAATTGGATGATGTCATTGCAGCCGCCATTTTGACTCTTTTGACCATTCTTGCCTGGCTGAGGAATTCTGGGAGTTGAAGTCCACAAGTCCTAAAAGGGCCAAGTTTGAAGACCCCTGATCTGAGGTATAACAAGGTCCTTTCCCAGATTAACAATCAGTTGCCCCAATGGTCAGTTGTCCTTTTAATTGATTTAATTCCTCTATTTTGCCGCTTGTCTGCAAGGGACAGCGGAAAGAGACAAGATGGCGGCTGCAACAGTCCGATCAAAACCTGAGGTAAAAATTGGATGATGTCATTGCAGCCGCCATTTTGACTCTTTTGACCATTCTTGCCTGGCTGAGGAATTCTGGGAATTGAAGTCCACAAGTCGTAAAAGGGCCAAGTTTGAAGACCCCTGATCTGAGGTATAACAAAGTCCTTTCCCAGATTAACAATCAGTTGCCCCAATGGTCAGTTGTCCTTTTAATTGATTTAATTCCTCTATTTTGCCGCTTGTCTGCAAGGGACAGCGGAAAGGGACAAGATGGCGGCTGCAACAGTCCGATCAAAACCTGAGGTAAAAATTGGATGATGTCATTGCAGCCGCCATTTTGACTCTTTTGACCATTCTTGCCTGGCTGAGGAATTCTGGGAGTTGAAGTCCACAAGTCGTAAAAGGGCCAAGTTTGAAGACCCCTGATCTGAGGTATAACAAAGTCCTTTCCCAGATTAACAATCAGTTGCCCCAATGGTCAGTTGTCCTTTTAATTGATTTAATTCCTCTATTTTGCCGCTTGTCTGCAAGGGACAGCGGAAAGAGACAAGATGGCGGCTGCAACAGTCCGATCAAAACCTGAGGTAAAAATTGGATGATGTCATTGCAGCCGCCATTTTGACTCTTTTGACCATTCTTGCCTGGCTGAGGAATTCTGGGAGTTGAAGTCCACAAGTCGTAAAAGGGCCAAGTTTGAAGACCCCTGATCTGAGGTATAACAAAGTCCTTTCCCAGATTAACAATCAGTTGCCCCAATGGTCAGTTGTCCTTTTAATTGATTTAATTCCTCTATTTTGCCGCTTGTCTGCAAGGGACAGCGGAAAGGGACAAGATGGCGGCTGCAACAGTCCGATCAAAACCTGAGGTAAAAATTGGATGATGTCATTGCAGCCGCCATTTTGACTCTTTTGACCACTCTTGCCTGGCTGAGGAATTCTGGGAGTTGAAGTCCACAAGTCCTAAAAGGGCCAAGTTTGAAGACCCCTGATCTGAGGTATAACAAAGTCCTTTCCCAGATTAACAATCAGTTGCCCCAATGGTCAGTTGTCCTTTTAATTGATTTAATTCCTCTATTTTGCCGCTTGTCTGCAAGGGACAGCGGAAAGAGACAAGATGGCGGCTGCAACAGTCCGATCAAAACCTGAGGTAAAAATTGGATGATGCCATTGCAGCCGCCCTTTTGACTCTTTTGACCACTCTTGCCTGGCTGAGGAATTCTGGGAGTTGAAGTCCACAAGTCCTAAAAGGGCCAAGTTTGAAGACCCCTGGTATAGGGTCTTCTGCTTGGGCAGGGAATGGGTGGGCTAGACTAGAAGACCTCCAAGGTCTCTTCCAACTCTGCCATTCTGTTATTTCTCCTCTGCTTTCTCCAGGGTCTGCCACGTCCACTAGCCAGACTTCTTATTTATCTTTCTTATCAACAATAGTTAAGTCCGGAGTGCTATGGCGTCAGGTGCCTGTCTGTTTGAATTCATTTTCTGTGAATTTTCTCTATTTTATGGTCCCACTGCAGATCTTCCAGTGTGCCATTGTTGCTATTTTGTCGTGCCATGTTGGTAGTCGGTGTTTGTGACCTTTCTGCTGCCGCTAAGCAGGTGGTCCTCCGTTTCTTCTGCTTCTTTGCGCTTGCTGTCCTGTTGCTGTCTTCTCAATTCCGGCTTTTATTTTAGTTCCTCACAGCCCTCCAGATGTTCAGACTAAACTGGGCATTTTGGTCTGCCCTATTGATTTGGCATTTTTTAAATCTGCTTTTCGAAGTCCTTTCCAGGGACCAGGGAGGGGCAGATGTTCTGCTTGGATGGTGTTAAAAATATTATGCTCCGTGGTGCAGTCAGCCAGATGTGAAGACCAGATTTGGCTTTTAAGTCCTCGACTGATTACGACCACAACTGAGCCCAA
This sequence comes from Crotalus adamanteus, assembly GCA_039797435.1. Classification (NCBI taxonomy): domain Eukaryota; kingdom Metazoa; phylum Chordata; class Lepidosauria; order Squamata; family Viperidae; genus Crotalus; species Crotalus adamanteus. The sequence goes on from CM077921.1 coordinate 124,240,244, forward strand.
AATTTATTTTGCTAAGCAGGACAGCTGTTCAGTGAGTTTTGCCCCATTTTATGACCTTTCCTGCCGCAGTGGTTAAGGGAATCGCAGCGGTTGTGAAGTTAGTCACACAGTTGTGTAAGTGAATCTGGCTTCCCCATTGACTTCCCCATAGCCAGAAGGTCACAAAAGGGAGATCATGTGACCCCAGGATGCTGCGTCTGTCACACATATGAAGCAGTTGACAAGTGTCCAAATTTTGGAGGTCTTCTAGTCCAACCCCCTGCTCAAGCAGGAGACCCTTATAGAAAAACAGTTGGAAGGGACCTTGGAGGTCTTTTAGTCCAGCCCCCTGCTCAAGCAGAAGACCCTTACAGAAGAATAGTTGGAAGGGACTTTAGAGGTCTTCTAGTCCAGCCCCCTGCTCAAGCAGAAGACCCTTACAGAACAACAGTTGGAAGGGACTTTAGAGGTCTTCTAGTCCAGCCCCCTGCTCAAGCAGGAGACCCTTACAGAAGAACAGTTGGAAGGGACTTTAGAGGTCTTCTAGACCAGCCCCCTGCTCAAGCAGGAGACCCTTACAGAAGAACAAGAGTTGAAAGGAACCTTGGAGGTCTTCTAGTCCAGCCCCCTGCTCAAGCAGGAGACCTGTTATACCATTCCAGACAAGTGGCTCTCCAGCCTCTTCTTAAATTCGGTTCCTCTTTCCCTTTAATAAGAAACAGCAGCACTATGCAGCTGAGATTAGAAACTGACTGGCAGGCCAAGCAAACGGTTTAAGGGTCGACAATATGGATTTACAATGACAATTTAAATTTACAAATGGAAAGCAGAGGCCTAATCGCTCCGCTCTTCATGAAAGCGAGCTGACATTTTTCAAGCCAGAAAGGCTGCTAATGGGTTCTGGAATCTTCTTTTGGACGTGTTGCAATTCCTAATTAATCCTCCCAGGGACCCTCATACAAAATGCATGGCGTTCATCTGCTCAGGATGTTACAGAGAAATTGGGCGCTTTATTATGATTTATTTTCCATCTCGGAAAGAAAGAAAGAAAGAAAGAAAGAAAGAAAGAAAGAAAGAAAGAAAGAAAGAAAGAAAGAAAGAAAGAAAGAAAGAGAAAGAAGGAAGGAAGGAAGGAAGGAAGGAAGAAAGGAAGAAAGGAAGAAAGGAAGAAAGGAAAAAAGGAGAAGGAAGGAAGGAAGGAAGGAAGGAAGGAAGGAAGGAAGGAAGGAAGGAAGGAAGGAAAGAAAGAAAGAACTTCTGCTCCTCATCCTCCTTTCTGCCTTTCCTAAGGCCGTCTCCAACTTACGACCACAACCGAGTCCAAAATTGCTGTCATTAAGTGAGACATTTCTTAAGCGTGTTTTGCCCCATCTTTTTCTTTTTTGCCGCAGTCATTAAGCGGATCACTACAGATGGTAAGTTAGTAACAGGGTTGTTAGGTGAATCCGGCTCCCCTCTTGGCTTTGCTCGTCAGACGTTCGCAAAGGCGGATCGCGTGATCCCAAGATCCCGAATATGAACTGCTTAGCAAGCATCCAGATTTTAAATCACATGACCATGGGGATGCTACCGCGGCCATAATTGTGAAAAATGGTCCTAAGTCATTTTATTCAGTGTCGTTGTAACTTGGAACGGTCACTAAATGAAAGTTGTAATTCGAGGTCTGCCTGTAAATATATTTTAATTCCTGTGCCAAACTACAGGGCTGGATCCCTTTTTGTGACCTTCTGACAATCAGAGTCAATGGAGAGGCCAGATTCACTTAACAACCGCGTGTACTAACTTAACAACTGCAGTGATTCACTTAACAACCGTGGCTAGAAAGGTCCGTAAAATGGGGCAAAACTCAGCCAGTCAGCGTGCCTGACTGGCTGAGGAATTCTGGGAGTCGAAGTCCACAAGTCATCAAAGGGCCAAGTTTGAAGACCCCTGACCTAATGTGAGGGGAAAATAATGCTAACTAAGAAAGAGCTAAACTGGTGTTTCTCAACCTCGGCCATTTTAAGAGATGTGGACTTCAACTCCCAGAATTCCTCAGCCAGCATGAGGGAACTAAGGCCCCTTCATGACTTGTGGACTTCAACTCCCAGAATTCCTCAGCCAACGTGTCTGGTTGAGGAATTCTGGGAGTTGAAGTCCACAAGTCATCAAAGGGCCAAGTTTGAAGACCCCTGATCTGAGGTATAACAAAGTCCTTTCCCAGATTAACAACCAGTTGCCCCAATGGTCAGTTGTCCTTTTAATGGACATAATTCCACTATTTTGCCGCTTGTCTACAAGGGACAGTGGAAAGAGACAAGATGGCGGCTGCAACAGTCCGATCAACACCTGAGGTAAAAATTGGATGATGCCATTGCAGCTGCCATCTTGACTCTTTTGACCACTCGTGTCTCTACTTCATTAAATTTCTTCTGGTTAATAACAGCTTGGTTTAAATGACCAACAGCCGCTTTTTTTCCTCCATCCCAACAGTACATTTTTAAAAACCAAAGACACCTAAAAATAAGACAACACAACAAACAACAGTACTTTTAGTGACTGTAAACAACAGTACTTTTAGTGACTATTCGAAGTTTCCAACGGCAACTGAAAAAAAGTGACTTATGACTCTTTTTCACACTTACGACCATTGCCACATCCCCATGGTCACGTGATTTACATTCAGACGCTTGGCAACTGACTCGTACTTATGACGGTCGCAGTGATCCCCCTTTGGCGACCTTCTGACAAGCAAAGTCAATGAGGAAGCCAGATTCGCTTAACGACCGGGTTACTAACTTAACAATGGGAGGGATTCCCTCAACAACTGTGGCAAGGAAGGTCGTAAAGTGGGGCAAAACTCACTCAACAACCGTCTCGCTTAGCAACAGAAATTTTAGGCTCAGTTGTGGTCGTAAAGGTGAGGACTACCTGTATTCTCCCAGTAAAATAAATAACCTTAACTAAGGGGTAAGTGAACAAATTTTGCACCTTGTCAGAATCTGAGCCCAGGTGTCCTTATTGAAGAAATAAAACTCTTCTTATTGAAGAAACTACGAATTGATTTTTTAAACATCATTTATAAATCACCCTTTTGATCTTTAACATTTCTTTTGCCGTTATGTAACGTACCGAAACCGGCAAAGTATTAAAAAAAAAAATTAAATAAGCATGCCCTTTTATTCGCAGTTACATCCGTAAATCTATCATTTTACCCACTGGAGAGTTTAATCTGGGCCTCCCTGAATTAAATACTGTTTGCTGTGCATGCCTGCTTCTAACAGAGGTGGTAATTTGATCTTCAGCTTCTATTATTTCAAATGAGGAACATTTCCACAAAGATAAATAAATTCCTGCTAATAGCAGACGAAAAACCAGGGAGGCCAGAGTCTTTATTTTTCGTCCTAATTAGTGTAGCTTCACAATTAAAAATAGCAACAGGCAGTTCTCTGGATGATGCAAAGTTTTTGTTCCAGGATAAACTCATTTTTAAACTGGTGTGTGTGTGTGTGTGTGTGTGTGTGTGTGTGTGTGTGTGTGTGTATGCGCCACATGGGTATGCAGAATTATATCTGCTATTTTGGGCATACGCAAAGAGGTGGCTGGCCCACTTGATTAAAATCAGAGCAGTTAAAATGTGGGGGGGGGGACTGTCGCCTGTATAGGTAGTCCTCAATTTACAATGTTCACTTAGTGACTGTTTGAAGTCACAACGGCACTGAAAAAAGTGACTTTATGACTGTTTTTCAGACTTACAACTGTGGCAGCTGTCCCCAAGGTCATGTGATCAAGATTCAGAGGCTTGGCAACGGATTCATATTTATGACGTGTACCAGGGTTCGTACGATCCCCTTCTTGCAACCTTTTGACGTGCAAAGTCAATGGGGGAAGCCAGATTCACTTAGCAACCGTGTTACTAGCTTAACAACTGCAGTGATTCACTTAACATTTAACAATTGTCTCGCTTACAGTGGAAATTTTGGGCTAAACTGTGGTCTTCAGGACTACCTGTAATTTGTATTCCTGCACTGAGCAGGAGTTGGTCTAGATGGCCTCAAGGATCCCTTCCAAATCATGATGACCCTCCTATGAAAGTAACTTCTTCTGGCTCATATAAAGGAAGGACCAGGGGTGACATGATAGCAGTCTTCCAGTATTTGAGGAGCTTCCACAAAAAAAGGGGGATAATCTATTTTCCAAGGCACCTAAAGGCAGGACAAGCAACAGATGGAAATGGATCAAGGAGAGAAGCAACCTGGAACTAAGGAGAAATTTGCTGATAGTTAGAACAATTAACCAGTGGAACAGCTTGCCACCAGAAGTTGTGGGTGCTCCATCACTGGAGGTTTTTAAGAAGAGACTGGTCAGTTGAAATGCTATAGGGTCTCCTGCTTCAGCAGGGGGTTGGACTAGATGATCTCCAAAGTCACTTCCAACTCTTATTCTGTTAAAGGCTTGCTATGCAGGCCATTCAGTGGCTGAAATCACGGATTAAAGCAGTGATTCTCAAGTTTATCAACTTGAAGATATGTGGACTTCAACTCCCAGAATTCCCCGGCCATCATGACCGTTGCTAGGACTTCTAGGAATTGAAGTCCAACATCTCTCAATTGGGAGGTACGGCTCTGGCCTGTAACACTTTAATGAGCATTGATCAGCCTTGGCTACTTTAAGATGTGTGGGCTTCAACTCCCACCTTTGCTGGCTGGGGAATTCTGGGAGTTGAAGTTCACACATCTTCCAGTTTCTGAGGTTGAGCAACATTGCTTTAAACTGTGCATGGAAACAGACAGGACACCCGTGAGGTCACCTCTGCGGGAGCCGAAGAAATGTGAAAAGCAGGGAGAGAGGCTCAGTGTGAACAGATTGCCTACCAATCAAGCGAGCAGAATGACCCTCCCTACGGAGCGGATCCGGTTCCTTCTCAATTGTTGGTTCTTAATTAGTGACTTGGCTGGGCATTTTATGGACAAGGCAACCCAATCTGGTCTCTATTCACGGGAGGCTCCAGGCTTCTGGATCCAATGAATGTCACTATTGAAGGCTCACCTCTGGGTGGGGAAGCTGGCATTTCAGGGGAATAAAAAAGTTGCTTTTGGGTGGAGAGTGGGGGAAGGAAGGAAGGAAGGAAGGAAGAAAGGAAGGAAGGAAGGAAGGAAGGAAGGAAGGAAGGAAGGAAGGAGAGGGAGAGAGAGAGCGAAAGGAAGGAAGGAAGGAGAGTGAGGAAAACAGGGAGAGAGAAAGAAAGAAGGAAAGAAAGAAAGAGAAGAAAGGAAGGAGAGAGGGAGAAAGAGAGAGAAAGAAAAAGAAAGAAAGAAAAAGAAGGAAGGACAGAAGGAAAGAAGAAAGGAAGGAAGGAAGGAAGAAAGAAAGAAAAAGAAAGGAAGGAAGGGAGGAAGGAGAGGGAGAGAGAGAGTGCGAAAGGAAGGAAGGAAGGAGAGCGAGGGAAAGGGAGAGAGAAAGAAAGAAGGAAAGAAAAAGAGAAGGAAGGAGAGAGAGGGAGAGGGGGAGAGAGAAAGAAAAAGAAAGAAAGAAAAAGAAGGAAGGAAGGACAGAAGGAAAGAAGAAAGGAAGGAAGGAAGAAAGAAAGAAAGAAAGAAAGAAAGAAAGAAAGAAAGAAAGAAAGAAAGAAAGAAAGAAAGAAAGAAAGAAAAAGAAAGGAAGGAAGGAAGGAAGGAAGGAAGGAAGGAAGGAAGGAAGGAAGGAAGGAAGGAAGGAACAATAGATAAATAGAAAAGAGAGATGAGAAAGATTAGAGGGAAGTTAGAAAAACGAAAAAGAAAATTTTGATAGCTGGAGAGAAAGAGAGAGAGAAATGATAGAAAAATTAGAGGTGATGTTAGGCAAAAAAGAAAGAAAACTAAAGTTAGATGAGAAAAGAAGGGAGAGAAAGAGGCAGAGAGGAAAGAAATAAAGTTAGAAGAGAAAGTAAGAAAAAATGGAAGAGAGAGAGAAGTTGTGGGAAAATGTGTAAAAAAATGATCAAAGCTAATGTTTCTTGGGGCCCAATTAAGCCACCACCACAAATATTCACTTAACAACTGTCTCTCTTAGCAACAGCAATTTTGGGCTCAGCTATGGTCGTAAGTTGAGGGCTACCTGTATAGCTCTTGGCTTCTTTAGGAGCTCTTCTTGAGCTGGTGAGGAATTGATGCAACGATGTGATCATTTGCACACTTGCTTGGTCTCCCTGCTTCCCTGTGGGAATGCCCAGGGCGCTGCTCCAGACTCTGAACCATCAGGTCTTTTCCGTATGTGTTGACATATTGCGGTCAGCTTTAATGGCCTTTTCGCTGCAATTTAAACAGTTGAAGGATAATTGTCTGTGTGGGTGTTTTTGTGTTTGACCATTGGTTTATGGCTGCCCTTTTTCACTTTCTCTTGGCATGAGTTCCTGAATATATCTCTCTATCTCTATATCTCTATCGCTATATCTATCTATCTATCTATCTATCTATCTATCTATCTATCTATCTATCTATCTATCTATCTATCTATCTATCTATCTATCTATCTATCTATCTATCTATCTACCTACCTACCTACCTACCTACCTACCTACCTACCTACCTACCTACCTACCTACCTACCTACCTACCTACCTACCTATCTATCTATCTATCTATCTATCTATCTATCTATCTATCTATCTATCTATCTATCTCTATCAGCTGCGGGACTTGGGTTTGACCAGTCTAAAGAAAAGAAGAAATAGGGAAGACATGATAGCTGTGTTCCAGTATCTGAGGGGCTGTCACAAAGAAGATGGGGTCACGTTATTCTCCAAAGGAGCAGAGGGAAGGACGAGAAACAAGGGATGGAAACTCATCAAGGAGAGAAGCAACCTGGAATTAAGGAGAAACTTCCTGACAGTTAGAACAGCTAACCAGTGGAACCACCTGCCTCCAGAAGCGTTGAATGCTCCAGCACTGGAAGTTTTTAAGAAAAGACAGACAGTGGAACAGCTTTTTAAAGAAGAGTCTATATGCAGTCATTTGTCTGAGATGTTATAGGTTCTCCTACTTGAGCAGGGGCTGGACTAGAAGACCTCCAAGGTCCCTTCCAGCTTCTATTCTATTCTATTCTATTCTATTCTATTCTATTCTATTCTATTCTATTCTACTGTGTGTGTGTATCTCTATCTCTATCTATCTCTATCTCTGTCTCTGTGTATATCTCTCTACACAAACATATACATATTATCAATAATATCAGTAAAAACACGATTCCTGGGTATATCCATATCACAAGAATGAACAAAACACAAGCACCAGGAAGAATTCAAAACTAGAAAAAATTTAATAAATATCGAGCTTTTGTCGGAAAACTACTGACCTCATCAGGGTTCAATACTAGTCAATGTGAGAAACATTCTCATATTGACTAGCATTGAACCCTGACGATGTCAGTAGTTTTCCGACGAAAGCTCAGTATTTATTAATTTTTTTCTAGTTTTGAATTCTTCCTGGTGCTCGTGTTTTGTTCATCCTTGTGACATATACATATACATATACATATACATATACATATACATATACATATACATATACATATACATATACATATATATATATATATATATATATATATATATATATATATATGTAGGTCTTTGGTTGTTCGGGTTTTCTCCCACGTAAAATTGGAAGTGTCTTGGCGACGTTTCGACGAAGTCCCATTCGTCATCTTCAGGCTGGTGCTTTCGGCTTCGTGCCTCTGCTGCTCGAGGCACGAAGCTGAAAGCACCAGCCTGAAGATGACAAATGGGACTTCGTCGAAACGTCGCCAAGACACTTCCAATTTTATGTGGGAGAAAACCCGAACAACCAAAGACCTACATATATATATATATATATATATATATTCTCTCTCTCTCAATGCTTGTTATTCTATATTCCCAAGAGTAAAGGATTTCTATCGGGTGTTTTCATTGGCTTTTAACTGCATTTGTTTCTATTACCTCCCTTCCATAATTACTGTACAGGCAGTCCTTGACTTACAGAATTTGGAGCCCAAAATCCCTGTTCCTAAGTGAGACCGTTGTTAAGTGAGTTCGCTAAGCGAATCGTTGCAGTTGTTAGTGACACGGTTGCTAAGTGAATCTGGCTTCCCCATTGACTTTCTTGTCAGGAGGTCGCAAAAGGGAATCACGTGACCCGAGGATGTTGCAACCGTCATAAATGTGAGTCAGTTGCCAAGAGTTTGAATTTTGGTCACCTGAAACGGTTATAAGTCCTTTTTTTCAGTGCTGTCGTAACTTCGAACAGTCCTTAAACAAACTGTCGTAAATCGAGGACTACCTGTACTGAATATTCCCACCGCAGCCACCTTTTATTCTGATTTCTCTGATCTTCCTAAGAAGATCTTCCTTCTGGCGTGTTTGTGTCTGCTGACGTCCTTGACTGAGACCCCTTTCTTTGCTTCATGTTGAAATTCCGCAATTAGTCATGCACTTTAACGAAGATTTTAATCTCTCCTCTTCCCTCTGAGGGACTCTTTAATCTTTCCTTCACTGGAGGCCCTTTTCCCCATTTTGCTTTACAAGAGGTCCTCAGAGGCTCCTTCACGTTGGCTGAACTTTCTAAATCTGTTGTTTCTTCTAATATTCTGACTGTTTGCCTTCCAGCTTCAGTCTTCCTGACACCCCCTTCCCTTTCCTTGTCTACGGGTAACCCAGTTATTTAACACCTATCAATCCTGGTCTGAGGGGTCCTGGGTGCTCTCCTCCTCCTCCTCCTCCTCCTCCTTTTCTTCTTCTAGCACTGATGATGGAACCTAGCTGGGTCATGAAACGTCTCCAAGAACACAACTTAGCTCAGAGAACACCAAAGACTCTACAGTCCTCCTCCTCCTCCTCCGTCCCTCCCTCTTCCTCCTCCTCCTTTTCCTCCTCCTCCTCCTCTCCACAACCCCCCTCCCTTCCAGCACTGATGATGGAACATAGCTGGGTCATGAAACATCGCCAAGAAAACAACCTAGCTCAGAGAACACCAAGGACTCTACAGTCCTCCTCCTCCTCCTCCCTTTCTTCTCCTAGCACTGATGATGGAACCTAATTGGGTCATGAAAAGTCTCCAAGAAAACAACTTAGCTCAGAGAGCACCAAGGACCCCACAGTCTTCTTTCTCCTCCTCCCCCCCCTCCTCCTCCTTCTCCTCCTCCATCCCTCCCTCCTCCTCCTCCTCCATCCCTCCCTCCTCCTCCTCCTCCTCCTCCTCCTCTCCACAACCCCCCTCCCTTCTAGCACTGATGATGGAACATAGCTGGGTCATGAAATGTCTCCAAGAAAACAACTAGCTCAGAGAACACCAAAGACTCTACAGTCCTCCTCCTCCACCCTTTCGTCTTCTCCTCCAACCCCCCTCTCTTCCAGCCCTGATGATGTTACGTGGCTTAGGTCATGAAACATCTGAAGAAAACCACCCAACTCAGAGAACACCAAGGAGCCTCTCATTTCCACCCTGAGCTACAAATATTCTCCTTTATCAATCTGGTCTGTTCCATCCTCTGTGTCCGGAGACCTCCCAGGCACCTAGATGGTATTTCTCCATCTTCTGCTTCCTATTACGTAGATGATTTGATTCAGGGACTGCATCTGTTCACGTCCAAGGCAGTAAATAACTCACTGCAAAACTCATTGAAGCCTCTCTCTCCTGCAGTTACTCCTCTCTTTATTACTTACTCCCTAGATCTTTATCCCGCCTTTATTACTTTATTACTTTATAAGTAACTCAAGCCGACAAACAAATCCAATAGTCCTTCCTCCTTCTCTCTTTTTATCCTGCAAACGACAACCCTGCCAGGTGGGTTGGGCTGAAAGAGAGAGGGACTGGCCCGAAGTCCCTGTGATTTTTTTCAACGCTGACAGTGTTCAAGGGACGCCCCAGACGTTGTGGAATTGCACCAAGAGTGCCTATGACAATTGATGCTACCTTTGCTTTCTTTTCCCACAGTTGATCTAGATCAGGGGTAGGCAACCTTGGCTCTTTTATGACTTGTGGACTTCAACTCCCAGAATTCCTCAGCCAGGATGGGGGGAACTATGGCCCCTTTGTGACTCGTGGACTTCAACTCCCAGAATTCCTGAGCCAGCATGGCTCAACTTGGAAACTCTCCCTTTCCCATCAGCATGGCTGGCTCAGGAATTCTGGGAGTTGAAGTCCATGAGTCATCAAGGGGACATAGTTCCCCCATGCTAGCTGAAGAATTCTGGGAGTTGAAGCCCACCAGTCATGAAGGGGCCAAAATTTCCTCCATGCCTGGCTGAGGAATTCTGGGAGTTGAAGTCCACAAGTCATAAAAGGGCCAAGATTGAAGACCCCAGACCTGAGATATAACAAAGTCCTTTCCCAGATTAACAACCAGTTGCCCCAATGGTCAGTTGTCCTTTTAATTGATATAATTCCACTATTTTGCCGCTTGTCTGCAAGAGACAGTGGAAAGAGACAAGATGGCGGCTGCAACAGTCCGATCAAAACCTGAGGTAAAAATTGGACGATGCCGTTGCAGCCGCCATCTTGACTCTTTTGACCATTCATGCCTCTACCCCCAACTGAAAAAAGTGACTTATGATCATTTTTCACACTTATGACCATTGCCACATCCCCATGGTCACGTGATTTACACTCAGACGCTTGGCAACTGACTCATACTTATGACGGTCACAGTGATCCCCCTTTGGCGACCTTCTGACAAGCAAAGTCAATGAGGAAGCCAGATTCCCTTAACGACAGGCTTACTAACTTAAGAACAGGAGGGATTCCCTTAACAACTGTGGCAAGGAAGGTCGTAAAATGGAGCAAAACTCACTCAACAACCGTCTCGCTTACAGGCTCAGTTGGGGTCATATGTTCGAGATCTACCTGTGATTTCTTCATCAGCTGCCATCCCATCTTCCCCACTGGAGAGGGCTGGAATTGAACCCAGGATTTCGGTTGTGGAAGGTGGAAATGGTTCAGTTATTTGAGAGTATTTGAGAGGCTGCCACAAAGAAGAGCGGATCAAATTATTTTCCAAAGCACCGGAAGGCCGGATAAGAAGCCACGGATGGGAACTGACCAAAGGGAGAAGCAATCTGGAATTAAGGAGAAACTTCCTAACAGTGAGGTCAATGAACCTATGGAACAGCTTGCCACCAGAAATCGTGGGAGCGCCATCGCTGGAGGTTTTTAAGAAGAGAGCGGACAGTCACTTGTCTGAGAAGGTATAGGTTCTTCTGCTTGAGCGAGGGGCAGGACTAGAAGACCTCCAAGGTCCCTTCCAGCTTCTATTCTATTCTATTCTATTCTATTCTATTCTATTCTATTCTATTCTATTCTATTGTGTGTGTGTATCTCTATCTCTATCTATCTCTATCTCTGTCTCTGTGTATATCTCTCTACACAAACATATACATATTATCAATAATATCAGTAAAAACACAATTCCTGGGTATATCCATATCACAAGAATGAACAAAACACGAGCACCAGGAAGAATTCAAAACTAGAAAAAATTTAATAAATATCGAGCTTTTGTCGGAAAACTACTGACATCGTCAGGGTTCAGTGCTAGTCAATGTGAGAAACATTCTCATATTGACTAGCATTGAACCCTGACGACGTCAGTAGTTTTCTGACGAAAGCTCGGTATTTATTAAATTTTTTCTAGTTTTGAATTCTTCCTGGTGCTCGTGTTTTGTTCATCCTTGTGACATATACATATATATATACATATACATACATATATATATATATATATATATATATATATATATATATATATACACATATATATATATATATATATATTTATATATGTATATATATATTTATATATATATACTCTCTCTCTCTCTCAATGCTTCGAACAGTCCTTAAACGAACTGTCGTAAATCGAGGACTACCTGTACTGAATATTCCCACCCCAGCCACCTTTTATTCTGATTTCTCTGATCTTCCTAAGAAGATCTTCCTTCTGGCGTGTTTGTGTCTGCTGACGTCCTTGACTGAGACCCCTTTCTTTGCTTCATGTTGAAATTCCGCAATTAGTCATGCACTTTAACGAAGATTTTAATCTCTCCTCTTCCCTCTGAGGGACTCTTTAATCTTTCCTTCACTGGAGGCCCTTTTCCCCATTTTGCTTTACAAGAGGTCCTCAGAGGCTCCTTCACGTTGGCTGAACTTTCTAAATCTGTTGTTTCTTCTAATATTCTGACTGTTTGCCTTCCAGCTTCAGTCTTCCTGACACCCCCTTCCCTTTCCTTGTCTACGGGTAACCCAGTTATTTAACACCTATCAATCCTGGTCTGAGGGGTCCTGGGTGCTCTCCTCCTCCTCCTCCTCCTCTCTACATACCCCCCTCCCTTCCAGCACTGATGATGGAACCTAGCTGGGTCATGAAACGTCTCCAAGAAAACAACCTAGCTCAGAGAACACCAAGGACTCTATAGCCCCCCCTCCTCCTCCTCCTCCTCCTCCTTTTCTTCTTCTAGCACTGATGATGGAACCTAGCTGGGTCATGAAACGTCTCCAAGAACACAACTTAGCTCAGAGAACACCAAGGACTCTACAGTCCTCCTCCTCCTCCTCCGTCCCTCCCTCTTCCTCCTCCTCCTTTTCCTCCTCCTCCTCCTCTCCACAACCCCCCCTCCCTTCTAGCACTGATGACGGAACATAGCTGGGTCATGAAACGTCTCCAAGAACACAACCTAGCTCAGAGAACACCAAGGACTCTACAGTCCTCCTCCTCCCTTTCTTCTCCTAGCACTGATGATGGAACCTAATTGGGTCATGAAAAGTCTCCAAGAAAACAACTTAGCTCAGAGAGCATCAAGGACCCCACAGTCTTCTTTCTCCTCCTCCCCCCTCCTCCTCCTTCTCCTCCTCCTCCCCCCCTCCTCCTCCTCCTCCATCCCTCCCTCCTCCTCCTCCTCCTCCTCCTCCTCCTCCTCCTCCTCCCCACAACTCTCCCTCCCTTCTAGCACTGATGATGGAACATAGCTGGGTCATGAAACGTCTCCAAGAAAACAACTAGCTCAGAGAACACCAAAGACTCTACAGTCCTCCTCCTCCACCCTTTCGTCTTCTCCTCCAACCCCCCTCTCTTCCAGCCCTGATGATGTTACGTGGCTTAGGTCATGAAACATCTGAAGAAAACCACCCAACTCAGAGAACACCAAGGAGCCTCTCATTTCCACCCTGAGCTACAAATATTCTCCTTTATCAATCTGGTCTGTTCCATCCTCTGTGTCCGGAGACCTCCCAGGCACCTAGATGGTATTTCTCCATCTTCTGCTTCCTATTACGTAGATGATTTGATTCAGGGACTGCATCTGTTCACGTCCAGGGCAGTAAATAACTCACTGCAAAACTCATTGAAGCCTCTCTCTCCTGCAGTTACTCCTCTCTTTATTACTTACTCCCTAGATCTTTATCCCGCCTTTATTACTTTATTACTTTATAAGTAACTCAAGGCGACAAACAGATCCAATAGTCCTTCCTCCTTCTCTCTTTTTATCCTGCAAACGACAACCCTGCCAGGTGGGTTGGGCTGAAAGAGAGAGGGACTGGCCCGAAGTCCCTGTGATTTTTTTCAACGCTGACAGTGTTCAAGGGACGCCCCAGACGTTGTGGAATTGCACCAAGAGCGCCTATGACAATTGATGCTACCTTTGCTTTCTTTTCCCACAGTTGATCTAGATCAGGGGTAGGCAACCTTGGCTCTTTTATGACTTGTGGACTTCAACTCCCAGAATTCCTGAGCCAACATGGCTCAACTTGGAAACTCTCCCTTTCCCCTCAGCGTGGCTGGTTCAGGAATTCTGGGAGTTGAAGTCCACGAGTCATGAAGGGGCCATAGTTCCCCCATGCTGGCTCAGGAATTCTGGGAGTTGAAGTCCACGAGTCATAAATGAGCCAAGGTTGCCTACCCCTGACCTAGACCAAGGGTCTTCAAACTTGGCCCTTTTATGACTTATGAACTTCAACTCCCAGAATTCCTCAGCCAGGCATGCCAGGCTGAGGAATTCTGGGAGTTGAAGTCATAAAAGGGCCACGTTTGAAGACCCCTGATCTGAGGTATAACAAAGTCCTTTCCCAGATTAACAACCAGTTGCCCCAATGACTAAATCAATAAAATTCAATAAAATAGAGCCTTCAAAATTGAGCAGCATAAGCTATTAATTTTGCAATCTAGTCCTCAAATAAATTGGACATCCATTTCACTGGAATGGTATAGGGCAGGGGTCTTCAAACGTGGCCCTTTTATGACTTGTGGACTTCAGCTCCCAGAATTCCTCAGCCAGGCATGCCTGGCTGAGGAATTCTGGGAGCTGAAGTCCACAAGTCATAAAAGGGCCAAGTTTGAAGACCCCTGATCTGAGGTATAACAAAGTCCTTTCCCAGATTAACAATCAGTTGCCCCAATGGTCAGTTGTCCTTTTAATTGATATAATTCCACTATTTTGCCGCTTGTCTGCAAGAGACAGTGGAAAGAGACAAGATGGCGGCTGCAACAGTCCGATCAAAACCTGAGGTAAAAATTGGACGATGCCGTTGCAGCCGCCATCTTGACTCTTTTGACCATTCGGGCCTCTACCCCCAACTGAAAAAAGTGACTTATGATCATTTTTCACACTTACGACCATTGCAACATCCCCATGGTCACGTGATTTACACTCAGACGTTTGGCAACTGACTCGTACTTATGACGGTCGCAGTGATCCCCCTTTGGTGACCTTCTGACAAGCAAAGTCAATGAGGAAGCCAGATTTGCTTAACGACAGGCTTACTAACTTAAGAACAGGAGGGATTCCCTTAACAACTGTGGCAAGGAAGGTCATAAAATGGAGCAAAACTCACTCAACAACCGTCTCGCTTACAGGCTCAGTTGGGGGTCATGCATTCGAGATCTACCTGTGGTTTCTCCATCAGCTGCCATCCCATCTTCCCCACTGGAGAGGGCTGGAATTGAACCCAGGATTTTGGTTGTGGAAGGTGGAAATGGTTCAGTTATTTGAGAGTATTTGAGAGGCTGCCACAAAGAAGAGCGGATCAAATTATTTTCCAAAGCACCGGAAGGCCGGATAAGAAGCCACGGATGGGAACTGACCAAAGGGAGAAGCAACCTAGAATTAAGGAGAAACTTCCTAACAGTGAGGTCAATGAACCTGTGGAACAGCTTGCCACCAGAAATCGTGGGCGCGCCATCGCTGGAGGTTTTTTAAGAAGAGAGCGGACAGTCATTTGTCTGAGATGGTATAGGTTCTTCTGCTTGAGCGAGGGGTGGACTAGAAGACCTCCAAGGTCCCTTCCAGCTATATTGTATTGTATTGTATTGTATTGTATTGTATTGTATTGTATTCTATTCTATTCTATTCTATTCTATTCTATTCTATTCTAGTTCTTTTTTAAAACTAACTCCCATTTTTAATTTTCACAGCACCAGTCGCAATGATGCCAGACCTTTTCTTTCTCTTTTGCCAGTTCCCAGTTGACCACTGTTTGCCCTCAACATGCCCTCATTTCAACCAGGCCAAAAAACACAGCCAGGACCCTGTTGCTTGCAAAAGTCAGGACCTAAAGATAGCTGCCTTTTTGGTTTCTAATATTTGATTTCTGAATTGGATGGAAGCGGCAGAAATAACAAAATCAATGATGGTCGGAAGGTTCTAGTGATCATCAGCAGGAAGTGTCTGGTTAAGCCTAAGGGAAGCTTGAGGAGGAGACCATATTACTCATAGGTCTCTTTCTTGGAAACTGGATGACCAGTGGTGCCCTCACACTGACCCCAGACCTTAGAATAGAATAGAGCTGGAAGGAACCTTGGAGGTCTTCTAGTCCAGCCCCCTGCTCAAGCAGGAGAACTAGGCTATGCCATCTCAGACAAGTGACTGTCCAGCCTCTTCTTCAAAACCTCCAGTGACGGGAGCACCCACAACTTCTGGAGGCCAGTTGTTCCACTGGTTAATTGTCCTCACTGTCAGGAAGTTTCTCCTTAATTCCAGATTGGGGCTTCTCTCCGTGATCAGTTTCCATCCGTTGTTTTTTGTCCAGCTTTCTGGTGTTTTGGAGAATAGAATAACAGAATAACAGAGTTGGAAGGGACTTTGGAGGTCATCTAGTCCAACCCCCTGCTCAGGCAGGAAACCCTATAGCATTTCAGACAAATGGCTGTCCAGTCCCTTCTTAAAGACTTCCAGCATTCACAGCTTCTAGAGGCAGGTTGTTCCACTGGTTAATTGTTCTCACTGTCAGGAAGTTTCTCCTTAGTTCCAGGTTGCTTCTCTCCTTGATTAGTTTCCACCCGTTGCTTCTTGTCCTGCCTTCAGGTGCTTTGGAGAATAGCTTGACTCCCTCTTCTTTGGGGCAGCCCCTGAGATACTGGAGGGCTGCTATCATGTCACGGTTATTAAATGAATCCCTGCAGCGGTTAAGTTAGGAACACGGTTGATAAGTGAATCTGTAGAAATTGGAGCGACCTGGATTTTGTTTAGAAAGAAAGATCTTTCCTAGGTAGGATCCATAAAGAGAGTCCTCAACTTGCGACTGGTTGCTTAGTGACCATTCAAAGTTAGGATGGACCTAAGATAAAGTTTACTCCGCAATTATTTTTGTTGGGTATTATGGTTGATTTTGATGTTAAAGAAATTAATTTGATGCTGAATCTTATAACAGTTGCAAGATTATTGGTGGGGCAATACTGGAAGAAAAATTCTTTGCCTACTATGGGAGAATGGATGCTCAAGGTGTCTAATTTAGCAGAAATGGCGAAAATCTCCGCCTATTTGAAGGACCACTCACAAGAAAAATATATTTTGGTTTGGGGAAGATGGATTGATTATGTTCAAAAGAAATATGAGATTGAAAAGTATTATCTTGCTTGTGAGTAGATTTTAGATTATTATTAATAGATTAATGTGGTTGAATTTATGTTATTTTTAGTATTATGGTTTAATTATAATTTTTGTTTTCAATTAGTAGACATTTGCTTTGAAAAGGAGTTAAAGTATGTTATAGATTGATTGATAGTATAGTTGGGTAATGTTAGTTAGATTATGATTGTTTATTTGTTACCCTGTAATCAGCTCTGGGAAGTGGAGGAGGGGGGAAAGGGTGGGAGGGGTTTGGGTTATATTGTATTAAACTTGTAAAACTTTTAATAATAATAATAAAAAAGTTACGATGGACCTACCTGAGGGGTACTTACGACCCAGATTCAAAAATTCTGACAGCTGCCCCCACTTCTCCCCATGACCACCGCAGAAAAGTTCTGAAATGGATGCCTTGACTAATGATTGTCATGAGCGATAACGAAAATTTGCTACCTTTGTAGGTCCTCGCCTTGCCACCACTATTGAGCCCCAAAATTGATGTCGCTAAGCGAAACGTTTGTTAAGTGAGTTTTGCCCCATTTTACGACCTGTCTGGCTACCGCTGTTAAGTGAATCACTCCAGTTGTTCAGTGACTCACATGGTCATTAAGTCGATCCGGATTCCTCGTGGACTTTGCTTGTCAGACGTTCGCAAAAGCGGATCACGTGACCCCGGGACACTGCAACCGTCATAAATACGAGTCAGTTGCCAAGCATCTGAATTTTGATCACGTGACCCTGGGGACGCTGCAAAGGTTGTAAGTGTGAAAAATGGTCGTAGGTCACTTTTTTCGTGCCGTTGTAACTTCAAACAGTCTGAAATGGTACAGGGTTTCTTGCCTGAGCAGGGGGTTGGACTAGATGACCTTCAATGTCTCTTCCAATTTTATTATTATTATTATGAGCCGAGGTGGTGCAGCAGTTAGAGTGCAGTACTGCAGGCCACTTTAGCTGACTGTGTTCAGCAGGTCAGCGGTTCACATCTCACCGGCTCATCTCTCCGGGGTAGGTAAAATGAGGACCCAGATTGTCGGGGGCAATGTAAATATATATATACATTGCTTACTGGTGTACACCGCTTAGAGAGTGCTTGCACTTAAAGCGGTATATAAGTCTCATAAATAAATAAATTAAATAAATAAATTATTATGGATCATAGCACACTCAGCCAGATGTTCAGACTGGATTTGGCATTTTGTCTACCTATCGAGTCCTTACCCAGGACCTGAGATAGGCAGATGTGGATGTTTGATGGTATTACAGGTATCGTCGCAGGATGGAAGCAGTTCCTAGTAAGTCAATTGCCTTTTGCAATTGACTAATGGCGAATTTGTCAATGCCAATGGTGTTCAAGTGGTGCTCCAGTTATTATTATTATTAGGGTTATTATTATTATTATTATTATTATTAATGATGATGATGATCATCGCACAGTCAGCCAGATGTTCAGACTGGATTTGGCATTTTGTCTACCTATCGAGTCCTTACCCAGGACCTGGGATAGGCAGATGTGGATGTTTGATGGCATCACAGATCTCGTCGCAGGATGGAAGCAGTTCCTAGCAAGGCCGCCTTTTGCAATTGACTAATGGCGAATTTGTCAATGCCAATGGTGTTCAAGTGGTGCTCCAGTTATTATTATTATTAGGGCTATTATTATTATTAGGTTGTAAGTGAGAAAAACGGTCGTAAGTCATTTTTTTCCATGCTCTTGTAACTTCCAACGGTCATTAAACCAATGCTTGTCAGCCAAGGACGTCCTCTATATGGAAACCTTTTAGAGAAAACTCTTACTGCTCCTGCTTCAAACAGATTTCCAGGGTTGTGTAAGTTGTAAGCCAAGCAACCACAATGTTTACTCTGCAGGTGGTGTGACAGTGTGGGAAATGCGTCGAACGGAGAAATTTGTTTGTCCTTCTTCCAGAATTTCCTGATGTTCCAGCCCTTGAACCAGGCAGTGGATAGTCTTAGAAAGTGTGTCGTAACAAATGCGTTGACGCTGGATTGGTGAATTTCCTTCTCAAAGAGATGGAATTAATTGCAGGTAATCCTCAATTTACAACAGTTCGTTTAGTGACCGTTCAAAGCTACCGCGGCCCTGAAAAATGTGACTTATGGCCATTTGTCACACTTACGACCATTTCAGCATCCCCACAGTCACGTGATCAAAATTCAGATGATTGGCAGCTGACTCGCATTTATAACGGTTGCAGTGTCCCGGAGTTACGTGATCCCCTTTTTGTGACCTCCTGACGAGCAAAGTCCATGAGGATTCCGGATTCACTTAACGACCATGTGACTAACTTAACAAAGGTCGTCAAATGGGGCAAAAAAACCCCTCAATAACTGTCTCGCTTAGCAACAGAAATGACGGGATCAATTGTAGTCGTAAGTTGAGGACTATCAGTACAATGTGCTATCTCCAGCGATGTGTCTCAGTTGTGACCAGTGGTCCTTAAACCAAGTGGGACACCATCAAACATCCGGATGCTCTAGTCCAGTGGTTCTGAACCTTTTTATACAGCGACCCTGGTCATAAGCAGGCGGCACGCATGCGCGACAGCGCCCCCTGCATGGCACGAATGCGCGGCGCCACCCCCTGTGTGGCACACATGCGCGGGGCTGCCCCCTGCGCGGCACGCATGCGTGGCGCCGCTCCCTGCGCGGCACGCATGCGCGGCAGCGGCCCCTGCGCCAGCTGACAAAAAAAATGGTGGATCGCGTTGTTTGGCGACCCCCGTGAAATGGTCGTTCGACCCCAAATGGGGTCCCAACCCACAGGTTGAGAACCGCTGCTCTAGTCTAAAGGTAGTCCTGGACTTAGTGACCGTTTGTTTAGTCACTGTTTGAAGTTACAACAGAACTGAAAACAGTGACTTACGACCCATGGTGGGATTCAAATAGGGGAACAACAGGTTCTCTGTGTGGATGCCGCTTTTGGAAGTCCATTCTGGGCCTGGGCAACAAAAAATTAGCTACCGGTTCTGCCGAAGTGGTGCAAACCGGCTGAATCCCACCACTGCTTACGACCGCTCCTTGCCCTTAGCAACTGGCAAGTATTTACAACGTGTTGCACAGCATCACATGATCACCCAGCCGGCTTCTGATGAGCAAAGTCAACAGAGTAAACCAGATCCACTTAATGACGTGTGTGATTCACTTAAGGATCCCACAGGTTGTAAAATTGGGCGCGACTCACTTTGGGTATAGGCCAGTCTAGAGAAAAGAAGGACTTGGGAAGACACGATAGCAGTCTTCCAGTATCTGAGGGGCTGCCCCAAAGAAGAGGGAGTCAAGCTATTCTCCAAAGCCCCTGAAGGCAGGACAAGAAGCAATGGATGAAAACTAATCAAAGAGAGAAGCAACCCAGAACTAAGGAGAAACTTCCTGACAGTCAGAACAATTAATCAGTGGAACCACCTGCCTCCAGAAGTTGTGCGTGCTCCATCACTGAACGTTTTAAGAAGAGATTGGATAACTATTTGAAATGGTGTAGGTAGGATCTCCTGCTTGAGCAGGTGGTTGGACTAGAGGACCTCTAAGGTCCCTTCCACTTCTATTCTGAACTGAATTGGGTATTTCTAGTCTGCTAAAAAGAAGGACTGGGGGTGACATGATAGCATCTTCCAATATTTGAGGGGCTGCCACAAAGAAGACGGGGGTCCACCTATCCTCCGCAGCACCTGAAGGCCGAACAAGAAGCAACGGATGGGTACTAATCAAGGAGAGAAGCAATCTGGAACTAAGGAGAAATTTCCTACCAGTGAAGACAATTAACCAGTGGAACAGCCTGCCTCCAGAAGGTGTAGGGGCTCCATCACTCAAGGCTTTTAAGAAGAGATTGGACAATCATGTATCCAGAATGGGGTATAGGGTCTCCTGCCTGACCAGGGGGTTGGACTAGAAGACCTCCAAGGTCCCTTCCAATTCTGTTACTCACTTAATAACCGCATTGCTTAGCAACAAATGCACCAATTCCAACTGTGGTTGTAAATCAAAAAAGCACCTGAATTCCAGTTAATGGCCCATGTGCTCTTTCAAGAGAGACCATTTCTTTTCTGTCGTTCCTCTTGCGTCTCTGCAAAAAACAATTCACTTTCTGTTGCTTTGAACTGCTATATCTTCATCCCTTACTTCTGAAAAGATTGGTTAACACTTCTGCAAACATCAGACATATTTCAGACCTCCTTCACTTTCGGTGCAAGGATAGCTGCCATTCGATTTGGGAAATTTGGAAAGCCTGTGGCATTTTGTGGGTGAAAAAATGCTGTTAAATTCAAGGCTATTGAGATAGTTTGGTGTAGTGATTAAGGCATCAGGCTAGAAACCAGGAGATGGTGAGTTCTAGTCCCACTTCGGGCATGATAGCCGGCTGGGTGTTCGGGTTTTCTCCCGCGTAAAATTGGAAGTGTCTTGGTGACGTTTCGACGAAGTCCCATTCGTCATCTTCAGGCTGGTGTTTTCAGCTTCGTGCTTTGAGCAGCATCTGCCAGCATCATCAGGGTAGTCTCCAGTCGATGGGAGAAGCTATTTATAAGTGTGGCATTCTTTGCGCCCGGCTTGGCGTTCTTTGCGCCAGGTGGATTGGCTGGGACCCATGACGAGGTCAAGAAGCCGGGCGCAAAGAACGCCACACTTATAAATAGCTTCTCCCATCAACTGGAGACTACCCTGATGATGCTGGCAGATGCCAGCGAAAGCTTGGTTTTATTCTGGTTTTATTAAAACTTTTTATAATTTTATAACTTCCTGGTGTTCGTATATTTTATTGTATATATATATATATATATATATATATATATATATATATATATATATATATATATATAGGTCTTTGGTTATTCGGGTTTTGTCCCACGTAAAATTGGAAGTGTCTTGGTGACGTTTCGACGAAGTCCCATTCGTCATCTTCAGGCTGGTGTTTTCAGCTTCGTGCTTACTCCTCGAAGCACGAAGCTGAAAACATCAGCCTGAAGATGACGAATGGGACTTCGTCGAAACGTCGCCAAGACACTTCCAATTTTACGCGGGACAAAACCCGAATAACCAAAGACCTACATACAAACACCCGCAAAAACCTCAGAAAACAAATATATATAAAAAAAATCTGTCAAGTTATTTATAAAAAATAATACAGGCAGGATGTGAATAAATAATAACCACTTCAAGAGATCTGGTGCTTTAAGCAAGGTTAGCCTTGAAACAGGATAAGAATAACCCTACAACACAAACAGTAACACAAGGTAAAAAGGACCGCACGTTTGTTTAAAATAATTCCTTCCTCGGGGAGAGTTTAAGAGATTTTTCTTTGTGATTGTCAGACATGTCGTGGTGAAGTGTTTATCCCAATTTTATGTGGCTGGTAAAATAATTTTCTGCCCCTCTTGCTTGTCTGGTGGTTTGGGAGAAGCCTTGACCGTCGCACGTCCCTTGCGTCACATAATTTCAGATATCCTCTGTTTCAAGGTTAAGGCAAAGATGCCATGACTTATTTAGATTTTTGTTTTCAAAAGGGCATTCTTGGACTCTTCATTTGTTTTGAAACACCCACCGCTAAACCGGAAATGTAGAGGACACCAAAGATTATTAAAAAAAAAAAAGTTGCACCCACATTCGTGGCTAGATCTGGAAAAGGCTTGGGGACGATGAGATTGTAACGCAGATTGTATTTGCAAGTGCAGACAGGCTGAAAATATGTTTCAGATCTCTGCCTGCGGAACAATGATGAATAGGCACTGAAATTAGTATATCAGGAAGGCTTACTGACTACTGGAGGGACCAAACTGGCCTGCAAGAAAGACCAAATGAAGAACAGAATAGAGGCATGGGAAGACAAAGCACTACATGGCCAATACGTTAAAAAAACAGCTGGGAAAGCAGATAATAACAAGACCTGGCAATGGCTAAGAGCAGGAAAATTGAAGAAAGAGACCGAGGGACTAATTCTGGCTGCACAAGACCAAGCCTTAAGGACAAATGCATACAAAGTCAAAATTGAGAAGACAGCAACAGACAGTAAGTGCCGCCTATGCAAAGAAGCTGAAGAAACAGTGGACCACTTGGTAAGCTGTTGCAAGAAGATTGCACAGACTAACTACAAGCAGCGGCATGACAAAGTAGCAACAATGGTGCATTGGAAGATCTGCAAAAAATATCATTTGCCTGTAAGCAAAAACTGGTGGGATCATAAAATAGAGAAAGTCATAGAAAATGATAAAATTAAACTGCTCTGGGACTTCAGAATTCAAACAGACAAGCACCTGCAACATAACACCCCGGACTTAACAATTGTCGATAAGAAAGACAAAAAAGTCTGGATAGTGGACGTGGCAGTGCCTGGAGATAGCAGAATAGAAGAGAAAGAACTGGAGAAGATAACAAAATACAAAGACTTACAAATAGAAATAGAAAGACTGTGACAAAAGCAAGCAAGGGTAGTACCAATAGTCATAGGCGCCTGGGATGCAATCCCAAACAGCTGAAGCACCACTTGAACACCATCGACGTTGACAAATTCGCCATTGCAAAAGGCGGCCTTACTGGGAACTGCTTCCATCCTGCGACGATATCTGTAATACCGTCAAACATCCACATCTGCCTATGCCAGGTCCTGGGTAAGGACTCAATGGGTAGACAAAAATGCCAAATCCAGTCTGAACATCTGGCTGACTGTGCAATGATCCATAATAATAATAATAATAATAATAATAATAATAATAATAATAATAATAATAATAATAATAATAATGTTGGAAGGGACCTTGGAGGTCATCTATTCCAACCCCCTGCTTCTTGTCCTGCCCAAATGCTGGACAAATGGCTCTCCAACCTCTTCTTAAAAGCCTCCAGTGATGGGAGCACCCACAACTTCTGGAGGCAGGTTGTTCAGAATAACAGAATAACTGAGTTGGAAGGGATCTTGGAGATCTTCTAGTCCAACCCCCTGCTCAAGCAGGAGAACCTATACCATTTCAGACAAGTGACTATACCATTTCTTCTTAAAAGCCTCCAGGGATGGGAGCACCCACAGTTTCTGGATGCAAGTCATTCCACTGGCTAATTGTTCTCGCTGTCAGGAAGTTTCTCCTTAGTTCTGGGTTGCTTCTCTCCTTGATTAGTTCCCATCTGTGGCTTCTTGTCCTGCCTTCAGGCACTTTGGAGAATAGCTTGACTCCCTCTTCTTTGGGGCAGCCCCTGAGATACTGGAACTCTGCTATCATGTCCCCTCTTGTCCTTCTCTTCATTAAACTAGACATACCCAATTCCAGCAGCCTTTCCTTATATGTTTTAGCCTCCAGTCCCCTGATCCTCTTTGTTGCTCTTCTCTGCACTCTTTCCAGAGTCTCAAAGTCTCAACATCAAACCCGTGTCATATTTTGAATTATTTTCTTTTGACTCTCAGCTCAAACAAGCGGCTTCTGTTTTTATCATCCTTTGATTTTTTTTTCCTTGTAAACTGTCGGCAATAGAGAAACGGAGATTAAGGCAACAGGGCAGCGTCTGGAAAATTAGCACATTCTTCAACCACATGCTCTGCAGGAGGACATAAAATAAACAGGCACTTTGATGGCTTTGACCCAGGACATTGTGTGATGTGATGTCAGCCGTGTTCAGAGGAAGCTGGATTTCAAAAAGCTTTGGCACAAATTCAGACCTGTTTGTTGTTGTTGTTTTTAATTTCAGCCCATCTGTAAAGGTGATTAAAGTTCCAAGGAAATAAACTTTAAAAATCGTTTCTAATTATCCAGTGCCTAGCTTTTCCATCAAGGATGCCAACGAATCTATTCTATTCTATTCTATTCTATTCTATTCTATTCTATTCTATTCTATTCTATTCTACTCTACTCTACTCTACTCTACTCTACTCTACTCTATTCTATATTCTACTCTATTCTATTCTACTCTACTCTACTCTACTCTATAGACCAGTGGTTCTCAACTTTTTTAATGCCGCGACCCCAACTAGTCGTAAGTCGAGGACTACTCAACCGGTCGTAAGTCAAGGACTACCCAGCCGGTCGTAAGTCGAGAACTTTCCCTGCCCGGGAGCGCCGCACATGCGTGGTGCCGCCCCCTGCACCGGCCGAGGCGTAGCTGGCAAGGGGCAGTGACGGCGCAGGGCGACCACCGGCTGGGCCACCAGCTGGCCCAGCCCAAGAGAGGTAAGGCACCCGCCGGGCCCCACGCGCGCCAGCAACACTCCCTGCGCCCGCCGGCCTCCCACCTCCCACCCCTGGCCCTCTTTTCCTTACATTTTTAGTAGTTGCTCAGCAGGGACGGGTGGAAGCTTCCAGACAGCTCGCCTTCGCTGCAGACAACTTGCAGCACCGTTTGCAGAATGGGACTTTTGGCGGGCTCAGCAGGGCAGAGACAGCCTGGACAATTCCTATTGGCTTTTGAAAGCCAATAGAATTAGACTCTATTCAAGAGAGTCTGTTCTATTGGCTTTCAAAAGCCAATAGAATAAAAGGGAGTAGCATAGCTAAGGAAAAGGGGGGAAAAAATGACGGACTGCGGTGTTTGGCGACCCCCGTGAAATGGTCGTTCGACCCCAAATGGGGTCCCGACCCACAGGTTGAGAACCACTGCTATAGACTCTACTCGACTCTAACTATAGACTCTATTCTATTCTACTCTACTCTACTCTATACTCTACTCTACTCTACTCTACTCTATAGACTCTACTCTACTCTATTCTATTCTATTCTATTCTGTTTTTTATATTATATATATATATATATATATATATATATGTGTGTGTGTGTGTGTGTGTGTGTGTGTGTGTGTGTGTGTGTGTGTGTAGGTCTTTGGTTGTTCGGGTTTTCTCCCGCATAAAATTGGAAGTGTCTTGGCGACGTTTCGACGAAGTCCCATTCGTCATCTTCAGGCTGGTGTTTTCAGCTTCGTGCTTTGAGCAGAATATATATATATTCTATATATATATAGAATATATATAGAATATATATATATTCTATATTCTATTCTATATTTCTGTTCTAATTTATATTTCTATTCTAGTTATTCTATTCTACATTCTATTTTATTACAATATTCTATCCTATCCTATCCTATTCTATATTTCTATTCTATATTTCTATCCTATCCTATCCTATTCCATTCCATTCCATTCCATTCTATTCTATTCTGTTTTTTATAATATATATATATTCTATATTCTATTCTATTCTATATTTCTATTCTATTCTATATTTCTATTCTAGTTATTCTATTCTATATTCTATGTTTTATATTCTATTACAATATTCTATTCTTACAATATTCTATTCTATTCTATCATATCATATTATATCATATCATATCATATCCTATTCTATTCTATTCTATTCTATTCTATTCTATTCTAATCTATTCTATTCTATCCCATCCCATTCCATTCTATTCTATTCTATTCCATTCTATTCTCATCTTACCCACATTTCAGACTTGTGTGGCCCAGACACAATCTTTTTCCATGCTGGACCTAACTTCTTGTTATCTTCTCTGACTGTAGGCCAGGCTGTTGTTGTCTTTGGGCTGGTGCCATCAAGATATGCGTTGCAATTAAAACGGTGATTGCTTTTCCAGTATTTTGATTCTTGCTTTGTTGACACTTTTCCACTGTTTCTGCATCTACGGTAAGGATAAACATATTGTTTTCTTAATGTAAACCTCCTTGAATCATATCACATTGGCGGGAACCAAATGAAGCAACTGAGGTAAATATTGCTTGAACTTTTTCTTCACAAATTGTGTAATTTGTTTGGCATTTAGCAGGCTGTGTAAACCCACTACAATTTACACAAATTGTCCTCGGCTTACAACTGTTCCTTTAGTGACCATTTGAAGGTATAACAGCACCGAAAAAAGTGACATAAACCAGGGGTTACAGATAATCTTCAACTTATAACCCCAACTGGGATCAGGATTTCTGTTGCTAAGCGAGGCAATTAGTCAAGTCCCATTTTATGACCTTTCTCGCCACAGTTGTTAAGTGAATCAGTGCAATTGTTAAGATGGTAACATGGTTGTTAAGCAGATCTGGATTTCCCCCTTGACTTTGCTTGTCAAGAGGTCACAAAAGCGGATCACGTGACCCCGGGACACTGCGACCATCATAAATACGAGTCAGTTGTTTGCTCAGCACAGGAAAAATGAAGAAACACCATTGGATGGAGAGATAATCAAGAAAATCAATAGTAGCAACTGTGAGAGGGATCTTGGAGTCCTAGTGGACAATCCCTTAAATAGGAGCCAGCCGTGTGCTGCAGCTGCCAAAAAAGCCAACACGGTGCTGGGCTGCATCAACAGAGGGATAGAATCAAGATCACATGAAGGGTTAATACCACTTTACAAGGCCTTGGTAAGGCCACACTTGGAATACGGCATCCAGTTTTGATCACCACGATGTAAAAAAGATGTTGAGACTCTGGAAAGAGTGCAGAGAAGAGCAACAAAGATGATCAGGGGCCTGGAGGCTAAAACATATAAGGAACGGTTGCTGGAATTGGATATGTCTAGTTTAATGAAGAGAAGGACGAAGGGGGACATGATAGCAGCGTTCCAGTATCTCAGGGACTGCCCCAAAGAAGAGGGAGTCAAGCTATTCTCCAAAGCGCCTGAAGGCAAGACAAGAAGCAATAGATGGAAACTCATGAAGGAGAGAAGCAACCTTCTCTGACAGTGAGAACAATTAACAATTAAGCAGTGGAACCACTTGCCTCCAGAAGCGGTGAATGCTCCAACACTGGAAGTTTTTAAGAAGAGACAGACATTTGTCTGAAATAGTATAGGTTTCCTGCCTGAGCAGGGGGTTGGACTAGATCATCATCATCATCATCATCATCATCATCATCATCATCATTATTATTATTATAATAAAATAGTGGACTGTGCTGAAATGGACAGACGTTACATTGAGGATCAAAGAAAAAGAAGATTCAGAATATTTTTAAGCATGGAACTTATTTTATCAATGGCTGGAAAAATGGGATAGAGCAGGGGTCTTCAAACTTGGCCCTTTGATGACTTGTGGACTTCAACTGACTTAAGCGCCGCAGTGATTCGCTTAACGACGGTGGCGAGAAAGGTCGTAAAATGGGGGGAATCACTTAACAACGGTCTCATTTAGCGATGGAGATTTGGGGCTTATCTGTAGGAGGGTCCACCTTTCTTACAAAATAGCCTTAGGCAGCTTTTCCGTCCCTCCACTTCTTTTTGCCTTCTTTCTTTACCCCCCCTTTTGGGGGGGGGATTTCCCCAGTTTGCGAAACTTTGCTGAGTGTCCACATTTTTCAAAGCGAGTCAAAATGCCGGCCTTTCCTTGCGCAAGACACCCGTTTGCCCGGCTCTGTGCAAACGGAGGTGGTTGGTTTTTTCTTTTATTCTCTTAAGGAGCAGCCGAGTTTGACCTCTCACTGCTTTTGCAACCGCAATTTTCAATTTTCCTTCAGGTTCCGGCCTCCTGTGACCGCAACACAGCTAAATTTTCACCAGGAACTGTGGAATGGCACCGAATCATGGAATCTTAGAGCTGGAAGGGACCTTGGAGGTCTTCTAGCCCAGCCCCCTGCTCAAGCAGGAGACCCTACACAAGGGCTAGGCAACCTTGGCTCTTTTATGACTGGTGGATTTCAACACCCAGAATTCCTGAACCAGCCATGTTGACTGAGGAATTCTGGGAGTTGAAGTCCACCAGTCATAAAAGAACCAAGGTTGCCTACCCCTGCCCTACACCACGACAGACAGGTGGCTGTCCAGTCTCTTCTTTCTTTCTTCTTTTTAAATAGATATTTTATTAAGTTTTTATAGTTACAAATCTTTAGTGCTCCATAAGCGACGTGTTGTCTGGGTTCACACATTTAACATTAATAGTAATACAACTTCCATTTCTACTCTCTACTCCATTTTTCCAGCCAGTCTCTTCTTAAAAGCCTCCAGTGATGGAGCACCCACAACTTCTGGTGGCAAGCTGTTCCACTGGTTAATTGTCCTCACTGTTAGTTCCAGGTTGCTTCTCTCCTTGATTAGTTTCCATCTGTTGCTTCTTGTCTTGCCTTCAGTTGCTTTGGTGAATGGGTTGACCCCCCCTCCTCTTTGTGGTAACCCCTCAAATATTGGAAGGCTGCTATCATATCCCCCCCCCCAATCCTTCTCTTTGTTTGACTAATAGAATAACAGAGTTGGGAGGGACCTTGGAGGTCATCTAGTCCAACCCCCTGCTCAAGCAGGAAGCCCTACACCATTCCAGACAAATGGCTGTCCAGTCTCTTCTTAAAGACCTCCAGTGTTGGAGCACCCACAATTTCTGGTGGCAAGCTGTTCCACTGGTTAATTGTCCTCATTGTTAAGAAGTTTCTCCTTAATTCCAAGTTGCTTCTCTCCTTGATTAGTTTCCATCCATTGTTTCTTGTCTTGCCTTCTGGTGTTTTGTGCAGGCCACATTGGTCCCAAATTCACCCAGAAATAACTTTTTATTTTCAATTGTCTGCATAGCTGGCTGAGGAATTCTGGGAGTTGTATCCCATTCTAAGGGTTCCCCCAGCCAGCTGGGCAGACCATCGAATTGAGTAAAATGCTGTCATTTGGGGGGGGGGGAACCCAAGCAGACTTTTTTTTTTTGGCCAGTTCTCAGCTTGGCCTACCTGAAAGGGTTGTTATGTAGATAACACAAGACGAGGGAAGATTGTAAGTGCTCTTTTAAACTCCCGAAGGAAAGACAGAAAAAGACAGAAATAGTACAAGCAGCTCTCAAACTCAGAACTTCTCACTTAGTGACCGTTCAAAGGTAGAAAGGAAAGTTGCCAGGGTTGAGAAACACTCATTGAACAAGAGGTTGAATCAGATGGTCTGAAATGGTACAGGGTATCTTGCTAGACTAGAGCAAGGGGCTGGACTAGAAGACCTCCAAGGTCCCTTCCAACTCTATTATTCCATGATTCTGTAAGGGTCTCCTGCTTGAGCAAGGGGCTGGACTAGAAGACCTCCAAGGTCCCAACTCTATTACTCTGTTATTCTGTCTTAGGGATCCCTTCCAACATTCTGTGATTCTCTTTCCAGGCCATTTAATCTTGCTAGATTGCAGAATAAGTTCTGTACTATATCCGTTACTTCTGCATATATAAATATAGAGACATATAGTTCTCTCTAAAGCCTCTCTTTCTCTTTTCTTTTTCATCATTTCTGGGGTTTTTCCCACAGCGGCAGAAGTTTCATTCTTTCTTTTTTCTTCCTAAACGTTAAAAAAAGGAAGCGCAACTTCCTCCCAGTTGCCCAGATGTTGGGCAAAGAGTTCTTTCAAAACCCTTTCTTGGCCTTTCATCTATTATTAACTGAATTTGAAGCTCAGTTCTCTGGGCAAATGGGTTCAGGGTTTGGATTGCCCAGAATTGTCCGTCATTTTGATCGTTTTTTTGGGGGGCACTTCCTGTGGATATCCCTGCACAGGTAGTCCTCGGTTTACAAGCATTTGTTTAGCGACCGTTCAAAGTTACAACAGTCCTGAAAAAAAAACCAACATACAATCAGTCCTCCCAACGTCAAAACTTTGCAGCGTCCCCCATGGTCATGTGATCAAAATCTGTTTGCTTGGCAACAGGCGTGTACTTAGGACGGTTGCAACGGTCCAAGGTCACGTGATTGATTGCCATTGGCGAACATGCTGGCTGGGGGATTCTGGGAGTTGAAATCCACAAGTCTTAGAACAGCCCCGTTTGTAGATCCCTGGATTAAACCACCGAAGAAAGAGTTTGGCAAAGCTGTGCCATATGTCCGATGGAAGACTGGGCCCATGGTAGAGATAGGATTTGTTATTTCTCTGTTCTGCAGAAAAGTCTCACGTGGTTCAAATGTTAATTAGATTCCATTTATCTGGAAATCCACTAGATTAGAAGTTGAACTTGACAACTTTAAAAGGGATGGACTTCAACTCCCAGAATCCCCCAGCCAGCCTGTGTGGACTTCAACTCCCAGAATCCCCTAGCCAGCATGTGTGGACTTCAATTCCCAGAATCCGCCAGCCAGCAGATATGGACTTCGATTCCCAGAATTCCCTAGGTAGCATGTGTGGCTTTGACTCCCAGAATCCCCCAGCCAGCCTGGGTGGACTTCAACTCCCAGAATCTCCCAACCAGCCTCTGTGGACCGATTCCCAGAATCCCCCAGCCAGCCTGTGTGGACTTCGATTCCCAGAATCCTCCAATCAGCATGTGTGGACTTCAACTCCCAGAATCCCCCAGCCAGCCTGTGTGGACTTCGATTCCCAGAATCCGCCAGCCAGCCTGTGTGGACTTCAACTCCCAGAATCCCCCAGCCAGCCTGTGTGGACTTCGACTCCCAGAATCCCCCAGCCAGCCTGTGTGGACTTCGACTCCCAGAATCCGCCAGCCAGCCTGTGTGGACTTCGACTCCCAGAATCCCCCAGCCAGCCTGTGTGGATCCAAGTCAAGATGGCGAACAGTTCCAACACATCTTCCTCTTATTTGCCCCACAACAACAACCCTGTGAGGTGGGCTGAGAGACACCCAGACGGCTTTCATGCCTAAGGCGGGACTAGAACCCACCTTCTCCCATTGATTGGCCCAAAGTCACCAACCCAGCATTCATGCCTAAGGCGGGACTAGAACTCACAACTTCCTGGTGATTGGTCCAAAGTCACCCAGCCAGCTTTCAGGCCTAAGGCGGGATTAGAACTCCCAGTCTCCTAGTGATTGGCCCCAAAGTCACTCAGCTGGCTTTCATAGCTATGGTGGGGCTAGGACTCACCTTCCCGTTTTCTAGCCTTAACCACTAGACCAGACTGTCATACCCATGATGCCGACGTGACACTGCCCCAGCAGCCCTGACATCCCCCCTGGATCTGCAGAGGCTTACACACTCCCAGTTTAAAGCTCATGGTAATATTCGATCTCATGACCCGCTGACCTCAAAACTCCCACACACACACGCACACACTTCTGGATGCTTAGACCCTGTGATCACCCTGGCTAACGCTAGGCCTGTGTCCATGTTCACACTGAGCAACAGCAATTCCAAATATGGTGTCCGTGGCCCGTTGACTTTGCCGAGCTTGCAAAGATAGGATCGATATACGCAGATCTCCTGGGAAAAAACAAGATGAAAACCAAGGAGTTGCAGGATTATTATCAATGACAACTTCCCGGCTGAGATGGATGGAATACTTTCCCAAGATGGGGGATGCGTCTGCCAGGAAAACTTAAGAAACCAAATTAGGAATGGGATTCCCGGTAATAACGCTTGAACACTAATCCTTGCACAGGCCAAGAATGAAACTTCTTATCCTTTTCCAACGTTTTGCTGCAGCAGCCAAAAAGGCCAACACAGTCCTAGGCTGCATTAACAGAGGGATAGAATCAAGATCCCGTGAAGTGTTAATACCACTTTACAACGCCTGGGTAAGGCCACACTTGGAATACTGCATCCAGTTTTGGTCACCACGATGTAAAAAAGAGGTTGAGACTCTATAAAGAGTACAGAGAAGAGCAACAAAGATGATTAGGGGACTGGAGTCTAAAATATATAAGGAACGGTTGCTGGAATTGGGTATGTCTAGTTTAATGAAGAGAAGGACGAGGGGAGACAGGATAGCAGTCTTTCAGTATCTCAGGGGCTGCCCCAAAGAAGAGGCAGTCAAGCTCTTCTCCAAAGCCCCTGAAGGCAGAACTAGAAGCAACGGGTGGAAACTCATCAAGGAGAGAAGCAACCTGGAATTAAGGAGAAACTTCCTGACAGTGAGAACAATTAACCAGTGGAACCACCTGCCTCCAGAAGTGGTGAATGCTCCAACATTGGAAGTTTTTAAGAAGAGACTGGACAGCCATTTGTCTGAAATGGTTTAGACTTTCCTGCCTGACTAGGAGAGCTCCAAGGACCCTTCCACCTCTGTTATTCTGTTCTGTTCTGTTAAAGTACCAGGTAGAAGCTTATCAAAGAGTAAGATAGACAGCCAATAAACTAGATAGATAGATAGATAGATAGATAGATAGATAGATAGATAGATAGATAGATAGATAGATAGATAGATAGATAGATTTTAATATTTAAGTATTTAATATTTATTTGTTATGTATATGTAGGGGTGTGGGTCTATACATATGTTGTTCATAGTGTGTTTAGGTGTGTGTCATGTATGTGTTTCACTTTGAGAGCGGGCAAGTAAATTTCATTTTTGATGTGTGCTGTTGTGCCCACAGTAAAAAAATGACAATAAAGGTTATCATCTTATCTTATCTTATCTTATCTTATCTCATCTCATCTATTATCTCTTATCTTATCTCTTATCTCTCATCTCTCACATCATAGATAGATAGATAGATAGATAGATAGATAGATAGATAGATAGATAGACAGACAGACAGACAGACAGACAGATAATGGATGAAGAGATGGTAAATGATAGAGATAGATAGATAGATAGATAGATAATGGATGGATGGATAGAATGGATGGATGGATAGAATGGATGGAAGGGTGGATGATAGATAGATAGATAGATAGATAGATAGATAGATAGATAGATAGATAGATAGATAGATAGATAGATAGATAATGGATGGATGGATAGAATGGATGGATGGATAGAATGGATGGAAGGGTGGATGATAGATAGATAGATAGATAGATAGATAGATAGATAGATAGATAGATAGATAGATAGACAGATGAGACAGACAGATAGCAGAAAGAAAGAAAGAGAGAGAGAGAGAGAGAGAGAGAGAGAAAGAAAGAAAGAAAGAAAGAAAGAAAGAAAGAAAGAAAGAAAGAAAGAAAGAAGATATCCAGAGGTTTTCAAAAACAGACAACCATTTGACCAGGATGGTATAAGATCTCTTGCCTTGAGCAGAGGGTTGGACTAGAGGACCTCCAAGGTCCCCTCCAGCTCTACAAATCTACATTTCCATCTTTGCTGCTGCCCGTCGTGCAGTTTGCATAACGTTCAGGGATGCGACGATCTCAGATCTCCTTTTGCAGGGTCAGGACTGCCTTCAAATCGGCGGAAATATTCAGCGTTTTGCTAAATAAAGCAGGGCTGGCCTTCTTCCCTCAGGGGGCCTTTTGGATTGCATCAAATGAGGGACCACATCAAAAGGTTCTTCCCCGAAGCCTTCCTGCAATTCTCTTGATTCTCACCGGTGTTTTTATTTCCCGTTCCAAGTCAAATAGAAAGGAGGTATTTTTTTTCCCCCCCCAAAAAATATTTTGTCCTCTTTCCATTGTCTTTCGATTGGAAAGTCTCCGTTGTTTATTCTATTGGATTAAAAACTCGCCGAGGTTATTAAGGCTAACCACGTTCAGAGCTAATTCACACAACCAGGGTGCCCCAGTGCCAAAACAGGCTGCTAACCCTTTCTTGAACTTGTGAACGCACTGGGTTGGCTCCCGCTTGGCTTCAGTGCCCCCGGGGAAGGCAGCGTTGGCTGCCTTTTCCTGCCACACGTCCAAAGTAGAATTTTTCCGACAAGTGTCAGCTGTGCCAGGCAATGCTGTCCTGATCACTTCCTGCAATTATGTAATTATAGATAACTTCCTGCATGCCGAGGAGGTGGGAAAAAGGCCCCAGGGATCGGTCAAAAAAAAAAAAATCCCTGCAGGGTATGGTCAGAAAAGTCAAGATGGCGGCTGATACCATGTGACCGAAAGGCCAAAATAACGACGGAGAGATTTCTTTGCGTTTCAGAGTTTCACAATTCAGCTCAGCTCAGAATACAGCTGGAAGGGACCCTGGAGGTCTTCTAGGCCAACCCCCAGCTCAGGCAGGAGATCCTATACCAGGGGTGTCCAAGTGATGGCTTGCGGGCCAGATGCATCTGCTGAAACTGTGCCCACTGCATTGCTGACAATGAAAAAAGAAAAGTCGCGATATGTCACAACACGTCACGTTGCGAGTTTGACACCCCTGCCCTATGCCATTCCAGGCAAAGGGTTGTCCAGTCTCTTCTTAAAAACCTCCAGTGTTGGAGCACCTGCAACTTCTGGAAGCAAGTAGTTCCACTGGTTAATTGTCCTCACTGTTAGGCAGTTTCTCCTGAGTTCCAGGTTGTTTCTCTCTTTCATCAGTTTCTAACCATTGTTTCTTGTCCTGCCTTCTTCAGGCGCTTTGGAGAATAGAATAACAGAATAAGGTACCTTGGAGGTCATCTAGTCCAACCCCCTGCTCAGGCAGGGGACCCTGTACCATTGCAGACAAGTGGCTGTCCAGTCTCTTCTTAAAAACTTCCAGTGATGGAGCACCCACAACTTTGAGAGCTGTATACAACAAAATTTCATTTTAATGTATGCCTGTTAGTGTACATTCAAAGTGTCAGTAAAGTTATTATTCTATTCTATTCTATTCTATTCTATTCTATTCTATTCTATTCTATTCTATTCTATTCTATATTTCTATTCTATTCTGTTCTGTTCTGTTCTATTCTATTCTATATTCTATTCTATATTCTATTCTATTCTTATTATTTCATTCTATTCTATTCTATTCTATAATGTAATTCTATTCTCTTCTATTCTGTAATTCTATTCTATTCTATATTCTATTCTATTCTTATTATTTCATTCTATTCTATTCTGTAATTCTATTCTATTCTGTAATTCTATTCTATTCTGTAATTCTATTCTATTCTATTCTCATCACATTCTATATTCTATTCTATTCTACTCTACTCTACTCTACTCTACTCTACTCTACTCTATTCTATTCTATTCTATTCTATTCTATTCTATTCTATTCTATTCTATTCTATTCTATAGGCAAGCTGTTCCACTGGTTAATTGTCCTCACTGTCAGGAAATTCCTCCTTAGTTCCGGGTTGTTTCTTTCCTTGATTAGTTTCCATCCGTTGCTTCTTGACCTGCCTTCAGGGGCTTTGGAGAACAGAATAGCAGAGTTGGAAGGGACCTTGGAGGTCTTCTAGTCCAACCCCCTGCTTCTTGTCCTGCCCAAATGCTTTGGAGACTAACCTCGGCAACTTGAAGCCCTCACATCGTCAAATGGCCAAGGTTGAGAAACACAAGTCTTTGTGAACCTGCCCACAAAGCCAATTGTGGTTCATTCTGCTTTCCAAAGAGGAAGACGCCACTCTCTAAGGAACTACACAACCCAAAGTTTACAACTCCAGCTATCCTTAGTTTTAAGAGATCTGGGTCTCTGGATGATGATGATGACGATGATGGTGATGATGATGATTACTATTATTATTATAAGTTTTCAAACCCGCTTTGTGCCCTGCTGGTCTCCTTCTACAAGGATCACCTGTTGGTCTCCCATCCTGGCATGATCTGCCCTCATGGTCACGTTGCGAACCTTGGTGAATCTCCCCGCAAAGCCAGTTGTGGTGGAGTCTCCTTTCAAAGAAGGACTTTTAAGAATTACAACATTTTTTAAACTCCTGCCCCTCCTGGCCCCAGAGAGAACTGGCCCTCTGGACACTGCGTCCCTCGCCCTCCTCTTGACCCCCGGGGAGGAAGAAAACTGCAAAGATAATTTAAGTTTTCACTGAAGCTTCCAAACCAGCCTCTTGCTCTGCTGGCCTCCCTTCCAGCAGCATCACCCGGTGGTCTCCCATCCCTGCAGAGCCCCGCCCTCTCCCAGGGCTCCCTTCTCCCAGCCTGCCTGCCTGCCTCCGAGGCGAGAAGGGGGTGCAGCGGGGGCGGACGGAGGGAAGGCGGGAGGAGGGCTGGGCTCCACAGCTGGGCGGGACCGCGGCTTGGCTGCGCCGCTTCCCAGCCCGGAGCCCGAGCAGAGCGCAGCGGAGGGGAGGGGAGGGCGGCCAGGTTCCCACGGCAAGCTAGGTGTCTTCGTGTCTTCGCCGGGAAAGCGCGGCAGGTAAGCGGAGCAGCCGAGCGGCCGGTGCCCGGGGCGAGGAAGGGCGTAGGGGGGGGCAGCTGCCCGGCTGGGAAAGGCCACGAGCTCGGGGACTTCCATGGGGGAAGCAGGCAGGGAAGGAGGCAGGGCGGGGGTTCGGATAGATGACCTCAGCTTTCCCCCCTTTTTTTGGACCGCCGAAGAAGGAGACGGGCTGGGAGGGAAGAGGGTGTCTCTTCCCCCCCCCCCCGCCGCCCCCAGCAGCCTTTCCCCGTTTAACCGAGAATTGAGGGTCCTGTCCTTAGGGCGCGGTTGAGCTGGAAGGAGGTGAGCTGGAAGGGCTTTCGAGGTCCTCTAGTCCACCCCCCCCTCTGCTCAGGGCGCCGTTTGGCCCTGACAGGTGGCCGCCTCCAAGCCCCTTTGGGAAGCTGGCCGCGGTGTGTTCCTGTGCGTGTGTTGGTGGGTGGGACCCGTGCGTGTGTTTGTGTGCTTTGTGCTTGGGTTTTGTGTGTTTACCTGTGTGTGTGTGTGTTGGTCTGTTTATGTGCTGGTGCGTTTGTGTGTGTGCGCGCGTGTGCGTGCGTTGGTGTGCTTATGTGTTGATGCATTTGTGTGAGTGAGTGAGTGTGGGTTTGTGTCTGCATGCGTTGGTGTATTTATGTGTTGGTGCGTTTGTGTGTGTGTGTGTGTCCTCAAAGCAGGCTGTGCCACCTCTCCGACCTCAGTCTCAATCCCCGTTTCTGCAGCTTCCACCCATCCCCTTCCCCCCTGCAGGACTAAACGAGAACAGCCCCCCTTATCCCCCCAACAATTGGCAGTCTTTTCAATATTTGTGCATTTGTTGCATCGTAAATATTGTCCCCTCTCTGGTCGTTTGCAAAGCCTGAGCATCTGGAGCATCTGGAACCATCCCTTCGCCAGTCGCTTCCCTGCCTCCCTTCGCAACTTGCTTCGGTTTCTTTGGCGCGTGCGCACACACACACACACACACACCCCGTTGCAAATGAAGGCGCCCCCCCAAAACTGGACACAATGATAGAAGCTGTCCCAGACCATAGAGAGACCAGGATGCGAAACTTGCTTTGGTACAGCCCAGGATGGGACTGGCTGCCTTACCAGCTTCTAAACCAGTGGTTCTCAACCTTTTTAATGCCGCAACCCCCAACTGGTCGTAAGTCGAGGACTACTCAACCGGTCGTAAGTTGAAGACTACGCAATGGGTGCAGCACCGTTTGCAGAATGGGACTTTTGGTGGGCTCAGCAGGGCAGAGACAGCCTGGACAATTTCTATTGGCTTTGGAAAGCCAATAGAATTAGACTCTGTTCAAGAGAGTCTATTCTATTGGCTTTCAAAAGCCAATAGAATAAAAGGGAGTAGCACAGCTAAGGAAAAGGGGGAAAAAATGGCAGACTGCGTTGTTTGGCGACCCCGGTGAAATGGTCGTTTGACCCCAAATGGGGTCCTGACCCACAGGTTGAGAACCGCTGATCTAAACAGTTATACTGCAGCTCCCATTCATCTTCAGCGAACCTCTGTTCCCACCCTTGCCACTAATAGTAAATTCCTAATAGGTCTGCCTGGCCAGGCCCAGTCATTGAGAAGTCATTTAACTTCTAAAAAGAAAAAAGAAAGAAAAAACCCATCAGCAACTTGTGACTTTTAGGATTTTCCCCGGATGATTTTGATCATCCTAACAGAGACTAATCTGTTTTGGATAATAATAACAACAATAATAACAATAATAATGATGATGATGATGATGATGATGATGATGACGACGACGACAAAGTAGCAACAATGGTGCATTGGAAGATCTGCAAAAAATATCATTTGCCTGTAAGCAAAAACTGGTGGGATCATAAAATAGAGAAAGTCATAGAAAATGATGAAATTAAACTATTCTGGGACTTCAGAATTCAAACAGACAAGCACCTGCAACATAACACCCCAGACTTAACAACTGTCGATAAGAAAAACAAAAAAGTCTGGATAGTGGACGTGGCAGTGCCTGGGGACAGCAGAATAGACGAGAAAGAACTGGAGAAGGTAACAAAATACAAAGACCCACAAATAGAAATAGAAAGACTGTGGCAAAAGCAAGCAAAGGTAGTACCAATAGTAATAGGCACCTTGGGTACAATCCCAAAACAACTGGAGCACCACTTGAACACCATTGGCATTGACAAATTCGCTATTAGTCAACTGCAAAAGGCGGCCTTGCTAGAAACTGCTTCCATCCTGCGACGATATCTGTAATACCGTCAAACATCCACATCTGCCTATCCCAGGTCCTGGGTAAGGACTCGATAGATAGACAAAATGCCAAATCCAGTCTGAACATCTGGCTGACTGTGCGATGATCCATAATAATAATAATAATAATAATAATAATAACAACAACAACAACAACAACAATGAATAAAGTTGGAAGGCACCTTGGAGGTCATCTAGTCCAATTCCCTGATCAGGCAGGAAACCCTATTCATTTCAGACAAATGGCTGTCCAGTCTCTTCTTAAAAACTTCCAGTGTTGGAGCATTCACTGCTTCTGGAGGCAGGTTGTTCCACTGGTTAATTGTCCTCACTGTTCAGAAGTTTCTCCTTAGTTCTAGGTTGCTTCTCTCCTTGATGAGTTTCCACCCATTGCTTCTTGTCCTGCCTTCAGGTGCTTTGGAGAATAGCTTGACTCCCTCTTCTTTGGGGCAGCCCCTGAGATACTGGAGCGCTGCTATCCTGTCCCCCCTCATCCTTCTCTTCATTAAACTAGACAGACCCAATTCCAGCAACCGTTCCTTATATGTTTCAGCCTCCAGTCCCCTAATCATCTTTGTTGCTCTTCTCTGCACTCTTTCTAGAGTCTCAACATCTTTTTTACATCGTGGTGACCAACATTGGATGTTGCATTCCGAGTGTGGCCTTACCAAGGCCTTGTTCTGTATTCTGTTATTCTGTATTCTCTTCTGTAAATCAAACCTCTCTCCCTCGTTCTGCTTTCCAGTCCAAATTTGTTTGGTTTTCCAGCCTGTCTAAGCCGTGCTTGGACCTTGTTTTTGAGGTTTTCTAAGCCTTTTTTTTTTTCCTTGCTGGCTACAGTGGAATAAAGCATGTTGGATTTGTTGTTTGAATAGCCCCGTTCTTGAGGTCTGCTCCCGCCAAGAATTTGTTTTTCTTTCAAGATAATCTTTTTT
The DNA here is from genome assembly GCA_039797435.1 of Crotalus adamanteus. Lineage (NCBI taxonomy): Eukaryota > Metazoa > Chordata > Lepidosauria > Squamata > Viperidae > Crotalus > Crotalus adamanteus. The sequence continues at coordinate 124,280,056 of CM077921.1, forward strand.
TTTTTCTTTCCCTACTGACTGGGTAGCCCAAAGGACTAGTGAGAAGGCTGCATTCAAAGGCCACCCGCCCAGCCTTTTGCAGATACTTTTACAGATAGTCCTCAACTTACGACCACAAGAGAGCCCAAAATTTGCATTGCTATGGAAGACAGTGGTTAAGTGAGTTTTGCCCCCATTTTGTGACCTTTTTCACCAGGTGGGTAAGTGAACACTGCAGTTGTAAGCTAGTCACGCGGTTATTAAGTGAATCCGGCTTCCCCCATTGACTTTGCTTGTCAGACGGTCGCAAAAGGGGGTCACGTGACCCACGGACAGTGCGACCATTGTAGATACCTGCTGGTTCTAGCCCGCCATAGGCATGAAAGCCAGCTGGGTAACCAATCACCAGAAGATGTAAGTTCTAGTCCTACCTTAGGCATGAAAGCTGACTGGGTGACTTTGGGCCAATCACCAGGAGACGGTGAGTTCTAGTCCCGCCTTAGGCATGACAGCCAGCCGGGTGACTTTGGGCCAATCACCAGGAGGCGGTGAGTTCTAGTCCCGCCTTAGGCATGACAGCCAGCTGGGTGACTTTGGGCCAATCACCAGGAGGCGGTGAGTTCTAGTCCCGCCTTAGGCATGACAGCCAGCTGGGTGACTTTGGGCCAATCACCAGGAGGTGGTGAGTTCTAGTCCCGCCTTAGGCATGACAGCCGGCTGGGTGACTTTGGGCCAATCACCAGGAGGCGGTGAGTTCTAGTCCCGCCTTAGGCATGACAGCCAGCTGGGTGACTTTGGGCCAATCACCAGGAGACGGTGAGTTCTAGTCCCACCTTAGGCATGACAGCCAGCTGGGTGACTTTGGGCCAATCACCAGGAGACAGTGAGTTCTAGTCCCGCCTTAGGCATGAAAGCCGACTAGGTGACTTTGGGCCAATCACCAGGAGACGGCGAGTTCTAGTCCTGCCTTCGGCATGAAAGCCAACTGGGTCACTTTGGGCCAGTCCCTGCTGTCTCAGCCCAATCCACCTCGCAGGGCTGTTATGGTGGGGAAAAGGGAGGAGTGTTATTTATGCTCACTGCCAAGTGATTTATAGGATAAAGGTGCAAAAAAGTAATTTAAAATGTGGCCCAAAAAGGCAGTCAGTGGGGCAGGTTTGGTCCTCTCTCAATGCTCAGTGGAAGAGCCAGAGTGTTGAAGAAGGAAGATGCGCACTCTCAGGACCCAGGTTCGGGTTTTCCATATCGCCGCATACCAAATGGAAATACAGTCGGCGGTGTGAGTCCTCTTACTTAAGGACCAATTCTTCAAATCCCACCCATCGCCGGCAGATGCTCTGGGCAGAAGAGCAATTTATGTTTTTGGCCGCTGTGCCGCTATCTTCATTTTGGGATTTCCCAGCCCCGTCTGTGTAGTTGGATATCCGTCTCCCATTTCGGGAATGAGTGGCTCTGAAAACCGGTTTGTTAAGGGAGGGAAATCCAGTGGCCCAGTTACGGATCTGTCTTTCGGAGTTTTGTTTTTCAAGATGCAACGTCAGTCAATCGACCGATTGATCAATCGTTTTTGCGGATTGATTGCTGTGTTGTGAAGTCATTTTGTAGTGCTGGAGACCACAGGGGTAGATTTTTCTCCTGGGGGGGGGGAATCTGTGAGCAACCTCATCTTTCAGGTCTTCCAACAATGGCCCCATCATCACTGTGACTGAGTCCCTCCCCCTCCCCTCCCCTCCCACCATTTTGCCTTCTTCTCCTCTTCCTCCTCCTGCTGCTACTCCTTCTCTTCCTCCCTCCCTCCCCCTCCTCTTCCCCTACTACCATTTCTCCTCCTCCTTCTTTTCCTCTTTTCCTCCTTCACTACTACACATTACTGCATTCTAACTACTGGGCCACCCCAGCTCAAATGGGAAAATGTTTTTTCCCATTATATATCCAATTAATTAGATCTCACTCACCTTCTCTCTGTCTACCCTCTTGGTCCACATTAGAATAGAATAGAATAGAATAGAATAGAATAGAATAGAATAGAATAGAATAGAATAGAATAGAATAGAATAGAATAGAATAGAATAGAATAGAATAGAATAGAATAGAATAGATATTGGAATGGAATGGAATAGAATGGAATGGAATAGAATAGAATAGAATAGAATAGAATAGAATAGAATAGAATAGAATAGAATAGAATAGAATAGAATAGAATAGATACTGGAATGGAATGGAATGGAATGGAATGGAATGGAATGGAATGGAATAGAATAGAATAGAATAGAATTACAAGATAGAATATAATAGAGAATAGAATAGAATAGGATGGAATAGAGTAGAGTAGAGTAGAATAGAATAGAATAAAATAGAATAGAATAGAATAGAGCTGAGAGGGACCTCCGAGGTCTTCTAGTCCAGCCCCCTGCTCAAGTAGGAAGACCTATACCATCTCAGACAAGTGACTGTCCGGTCTCTTCTTAAAAATCTCCAGTGATGAAGTGCCCACAATTTCTGTAGGCCAGCTATTCCACTGGTTGATTGTCCTCATTGTCAGGAAGTTTCTCCTTAATTCCAGGTTGCTTCTCTCTTTGTTCAGTTTCCATCCATTGTTTCTTGTCTTTCCCTTTGGTGCTTTGGAGAATAGTTTGACCCCCTCTTCTTTGTGGCAGTCCCTCAAATACTGGAAGACTGCTATCGTGTCTCCCCTATTTCTTCATTTCTTTCGACTAGCCAAGCCCAAGTCCCGTAGCCGTTGTTCGTATGTTTTAGCCTCCAGGTCTTGGATCATCTTAGTTGCTCTTCTCTGAACTTTTTCCAAACTCTCAACCTCTTTTTTTGTGATACGGTGACCAAAACTGGCTGCAGTGTTCCAGGTGTGGCCTCACTAGGGTTTTATAAAGCGGTAATGTTACTTTGCGTGATCTTGATTCCACGCCTCTGTTTATGAATCGGCCTAGGAGAGCAAGCATGGATCAGCCTTTCTCCACTAGCTGCAATGAACCACAAAGCCCATAAATCCCCGCTGGGGCGTCCAATTTCCCTTGCTCCTTTGCTTTTCTTAAGTAAAGAAAAAAGACTGGCGATCTAGCAATCCACTTCAAAAACGAAGCCTGTAAAATGTCATCGTGTCGCCTCGCAGACCAGTCTCGGTGAGAACCAAAAGGCAGAATATTTTCTTTTTTTTTTTTCATCGCTGAAAAATTCTTTGAAAAGCAACTGTGTAAAATCACAGGGGTTTATATTTCCCTAAGAATATGTATCTTGCATTCTTCCGATTTTAATAGCAGCAGAGGCCATATTAGACAAGGAAAGACCGGGAGGGTCTGTTCGGAAGAGGGCAGAAAACGTGGCGTAAAAAATTCCAGAGAATCTCCCAGCTTTTCCCAGATGCAATTTTGAAAATTCCCACCTAATAATTCTAGCTTTGAAGAACCAGTGTCTTTCAGAACTCAGCCATTCGTCTCATCCTGGTTGAGAAATATTTTCTTTTATAAAAAAAGAACATTGGCGCCTAACCAGGGGGGTGTAAATTGTCCTGCTTTGGGTTAAAAAAAGGGAAACTTAAAATGGGAAGTTTTCTACACTTTGACACAAAAGGGAAAAAGCTGAGACATCACGCAGGCTTCAGCTGCTCCGTGGTGTCGGTGGGAGGTCAAAAAAGTCAAAATGGCAGGGGCAGTTTTGCAGTCAAAGCATGCCTTTGCGAGCAGGGCTACGTAGGCTGTGTGCATTGCGGTCGCCAAATGGGTTGGGTGCCCAAAAGCATGCTAAACCCCAGCAAAACTAACTGAGATTAAAGCTAACCTAGTTTGCTCAGTTTTGCAAATACAACAGCAACTGCTTGGTCCGTAGCCAGCCCGGCTGAGCCTTATCGGTCAAATCCAGCTTTTCGCTCATATTTGTGGCTGAAAAAAATCCATTCTTACAATACAATAATCCATCTCAGTATCTTCTCCAGAAGAGGCTGTGTTTATTAAAGGCAAAAACTTGGCAGATTTTCCAAGGCCATCCAGCAGTTTGTCTAACTCCCCACACGCACCCCTTCATCCTTCAGTTTTAGTGCCTGCATATTTACCACAAAGCCAGCAAACTTAACCTTGAACCGATTTTTAACCTTGGATAGATTTAGGCATGTGAACTGTTAATCTCTCTTTATAATGCCTGATAAGATCACACTTGGAATATTGCATCTGTTTTTTAGGTCACCATATTATAAAAAAGATGTTGAGACTGTGGAAAGTGCAGACAAGGGCAGCAAAGATGATTAGGGGACTGGAGGCCAAAACATACGAAGAACGGTTGCAGGAATTGGGTATGTCTGGTTCAGTGATGGTGAACCTTTTAGAGACCAAGTGCCCAGACTGCAACCCAAAGCCTACTTATGCATCGTTGGGTGCCGGGGTGTGTGGCCCATTGAGTGGGTGTGGCCCATTGGGTGGGCGTGACCCATTGGGTGGGCATGGCTGCATTGACTGATTGATTGAACCTTTTTTTTTTTTTTTGCACATGGCAACGGAGGCCTAAAGCGAAAAGGTTTTATAAAATCCAGCTGAAGGCCCAGGACTGGGGCGACGGCGCGCGCGCCCACAGAGAGGGCTCTGAGTGCCACCTCTGGCACCCGTGCCATAGGTTCGCCACCACTGGTCTAGTTTAATGAAGAAAAGAAGGACTAGGGTTGACATGATAGCAGTCTTCCAATATTTGAGGGGCTGACACAAAGAAGAATTGGGGGTCTACCTATTATCCAAAAGCACTTGAAGTAATGGGTGGAAATTAAACAAGGAAAGATCAAACCTAGAACTAAGGAGAAATTTCCTGACAATGCGAACAATTAACCAGTGGAACAACCTGCCTCCAGAAGTTGTGGGCGCTCCATCACTGGAGGTTTTTAAGAAGAGACTGGACAACAATTTGTCTGGTGTAGGGTCTCCTGCTTGAGCAGGGGGCTGGACTAGAAGACCTCTAAGGTCCCTTCCAATTCAGTTATTTTGTTATTCTGAAACACTTGCCTCCAGAAGTTGTGGGTGCTCCATCACTGGAGGTTTTTAAGGAGAGACTGGACAGCCATTTGTCTGGAATAGTATAGGCGGGTCTCCTGCTTGAGCAGGGGGTTGGACTAGATGACCTCCAAGGTCCCTTCCAGCTGTGTTATTCTGTTAAGCCTGTTGGGTGAAGATTGACACCTTTAGTCAGGACAGGCAAAGCAGAAGTGCAGGAAATTTCTGATGATGCCGTTCCAAGAAGGACTTTGCATTTGACTTTGGAGTTTTTAGCCCAGCTGGTTTTTCTTGGTTGTGAGTGTGTGTGTGTGTGTGTGTGTGTGTGTGTGAGAGAGAGAGAGAGAGAGAGAGAGAGAGAGAGAGAGAGAGTTTGAATTGGGACCTTCTGGATTCATAAAATGATCTCAGTTCTTGAGTGCCAATTGATTTACTAGGAACAGAAAGTCTGCATCATCACACCAGCACTATCACACCTGGCCGAAGAAAATGTAAATGTTCACTAAGGAGTAGCAAATTCATACACTTTTCTGCCATCTAGTGGTCAGCATCCATTTTGCAGGCCTGGTCTCTACAGCAGTGGTTCTCAACCTTTTTAATGCCGCAACCCCCAACCGGTCATAAGTCGAGGACTACTCAACCGGTCGTAAGTCGAGGACTACTCAACTGGTGCAGCACCGTTTGCAGACTGGGACTTTTGGCGGGCTCAGCAGGGCAGAGACAGCCTGGACAATTCCTATTGGCTTTTCAAAGCCAATAGAATTAGACTCTATTCGAGAGAGTCTATTCTATTGGCTTTCAAAGGCCAATAGAATAAAAGGGAGTAGCACAGCCAAGGAAAGGGGGGAAAAAATGGCGGACTGCGTTGTTTCGCGACCCCTGTGAAATGGTCGTTTGACCCCAAATGGGGTCCGGACCCACAGGTTGAGAACCACTGCACTAAGGAGTAGCAAATTCATACACTTTGCTGCCATCTAGTGGTCAACAACCATTTTGCAGGCCTGGTCTCTACAGCCTTTTCTCTCTGCCATGTAGGATTTTTGCTCCCATCGTCCTTCAGTTAATGTACTGAACAAAGGATGATGGGATTGAAGTCTGACACACATATTTCTCTACCCTTATACTTGTTTCCCAGGCGCCCCCAATTACCACTAGAATTAAGCCCCTCCTTCTCCTTCCTCTCCTTCTCCCTTTTGTCTTTCCCACCGTTAGAGACTTCACGGAATTTTGATTGATTGATTTTCTGCCATCAAGCCAGTGTTGACTCTTAGTTTATCTCAACAGAAGAGACTATTTGTAGCTCAGAATTGAACTGTGGGGTCCTTGGTGCTTTATAACCTTGCTTGTTTTCTTTCAGATGTGTAAATAATTCTGTGCACTCTCTACAACCCCCCCTCCCTTGTAGCACTGATGATGTTACCTAGTTGGGTTATGAAATGTCTGCAAGAAGACAGCCAAGCTCAGAGAGCATGAAGGACCCCCACAGTTCTCCTCCTCCTCCTCACACACACACCCTCCATTCTAGAAAACCCCCCCTCCCTCCCTCCCTTTCTTCCTTTCTTCTTCCTCCTCCTCCTCCTCCTCCCCTCCTCCCTTGTAGCATTGATGATGTTACCTAGTTGGGTCATGAAACGTCTGCAAGAAAACAACCCAGCTCAAAGAGCACCAAGGACCCCACAGTCCTCCTCCTCCTCCTCCTATTTGCAACCCCCCCTCCCTTCTAGCACTGATGATGTTACCTAGTTGGGCTATGAAATGTTTGCAAGAAGACAGCCAAGCTCAGAGAGCATGAAGGACCCCACAGTTCTCCTCCTCCTCCTCCTCCTCCTCCTCCTCCTCCTCCTCCTCCTCCTCCTCCTCCTCCTCCTCCTCCTCCTCCTGTTTGCAAACCCCCCTCCCTTCTAGCACTGATGATGTTCCCTAGTTGGGTCATGAAACGTCTGCAAGAAAACCACCAAACTCAGAGGGCACCGAGGACCCCACAAAGCTTGTTTTGCTGGGATGACCTATAAACAATTAATACTACATTTATTAAAAACATTTATATGATTCCGGGCAGCTTACCCCATTCTGGGGTCCTTAGCAGTCTCTGAGCTTGGCTGTTTTCTTGCAGACGTTTCATGACCCAACTAGGTATCTTCATCAGTGCTAGCAGGGAGGTGGGTTGTGGAGAGGAGGAGGAGGAGGAGGGGGAAGAAGAGGAAGAGGAAGAGGAAGAGGAAGAGAAAGAAATGTGGGTCCTTGGTGCTCTTTGAGTTTGCTTGTTTTCTTGCAGACATTTCATGACCCAACTAGGTAACATCATCAGTGTTAGAAGGGAGTGGGGTTTGCAGGGAGGAGGAGGAGGAGGAGGACGACTGTGGGGTCCTTCGTGCTCTCTGCTCACCCCTTAACACTGTAATCCAGTCCATCCCCATTGCCATTGCTTGTCCTTCTCTCTTTCTTTCCATATTCTTTGACTACTGCATTCTCTTTCTTTTACACTGTTGAAACAAGGGGATTTACAAAACTTTGCAGTCTGCAATGTACAGCTTTTCAAAAAAAAAACAACGTTAGGTATGTTTAGCTGCCAGTGTGCATATTTCTGCATTGGCATATTTCTCTCTGCTCTTGTGTCCTGATTGGTTATATTCTTAATGCTTGTATTTCTGGGTTTGCTAACATTGTAGTCCTTGATTTATGACCACAGTTAAAAGCAGGGTTTCCATTGCTAAGCAAGGCAGTGGTTAAGTGGACCGTGCCAAATTTTTACGACCTTTTTGCCGCAGTTGTTCAGCAAACCACCGCCTTTGTTAAGTGGGTCACAAGGTCCTTAAGCGAATTCTGCTTCCTCCGTTGATTTTGCGTGTCAGAAGCCGGTTGGGAAAGTTGCAAAAAGTGGTCACATGACTCTGAGGTGTTGCAACCATCAAAAATTCATGTCGGTTGCCAAATGTCCATATGTATGTATGTATGTATGTATGTATGTATCTATCTATCTATCTATCTATCTATCTATCTATCTATCTATCTCTATGTATCTATGTATCTATGTATATATTTATATCTATATATCTGTATCTATGTATCTATCTATATCTATGTATCTATCTATTTATATCTATATATCTGTATCTATGTATCTATCTATCTATTTATATCTATATCTATCTATTTATATCTATATCTGTGTCTATCTATATCTATGTAGCTATGTAGCTATATATTTATATCTATGTATCTATCTATCTATCAAGATATAGAGATAGATAGATAGATAGATAGATAGATAGATAGATAGATAGATAGATAGATAGATAGATGGATGGATGGATGGATGGATGGATGGATGGATGGATGGATGGATGGATGGATGGATGGATGGATGGATTTTTTTATAATCACAAATGCTTAATATTTTATCAGCAACATATTGTCTGGGTTCCAACATGTAACTTACTAATACATATTAAGTTCCTTTCTTTCTATCTCATTTTTTCTAGCCATTGATAAAAGATGTCCAATGTTAAAGTATACTGAATCTTCTTTCTCTTTCATTTTCAATATCAATCTATCCATTTCTGCACAATCTAAGATTTTTTTAATTAACTCTTCCTCCATTGGTAATGCTTCATCTTTCCAATGTTGAGCAAGTACAATTCTTGCTGCAGTTAATATAGGTAGAATTAAATATATACAATCTTTCTCATAATTTCCTACAATTATGCCTAAGCAAAACAATTCTGGCTTAAAATCTATATGTTTTTTAGTCATTTTCTCTAACCGTGTATGTATTCTTAACCAGAATCTTTCGGCTTTTTAGAGCACATCCACCAAAGATGGTAATAAGTGCCTGGTTTTTGTTTACATTTCCAACAATTGCTTGATCTATTTTTAAACATTTTTTGCTAACCTCACCGGAGTTAAAACACCATGTATAAAACATTTTATATACATTTTCGTTGTACGCAACCACTTTGTTTATTTTAGAATTTCTTTCCCAGAGGCTTTGCCAGTTTGGTAGTTCTATTTTATGTCCAAAATTCTTTGCCACCTTGGATCATGTGACCACCATTGTAAATTGGAGCACCAGTTATAAGTCGCTTTTTTCAATATTGTGGTAAATCTGAACGGTTGCAAAACGAACGTCAGCCTGTACTATATCAGTTTTCCTTCGCCAATGAACTGAAATGGTTTTCTATTAATATACATTTGCCCATAAATGATGGGAAAATTGGGTTCTTTTGTGACATTTTCACTGTATTGGGTTAGGAATATTTATCAAGGAGAGAAGCAACCTAGAACTAAGGAGAAATTTCCTGACAGTTAGAACAATTAACCAGTGGAACTACCTGCCTCCAGAAGCAGTGAATGCTCCAACACTGGAAGTTTTTAAGAAGAGACTGGACAGCCATTTGTCCGAAATGGTATAGGGTTTCCTGCCTGAGCAGGGGTTTGGACTAGATGACCTCCAAGGTCCCTTCCAACTATTATTATTATGGATCATCGCATAGTCAGCCAGATGTTCAGACTGGATTTGGCATTTTGTCTACCTATCGAGTCCTTACCCAAGACCTGGGATAGGCAGATGTGGATGTTTAATGGTATTACAGATATCGTCGCAGGATGGAAGCAGTTCCTAGTAAGGCCTCCTTTTGCAATTGACTAATAGCGAATTTGTCAATGCCAATGGTGTTCAAGTGGTGCTCCAGTTGTTTTGGGATTGCACCCAAGGAGCCTATGACTATTGGTACTACCCTTGCTTGCTTTTGCCACAGTCTTTCTATTTCTATTTGTAGGTCTTTGTATTTTGTTATCTTCTCCAGTTCTTTCTCTTCTATTCTGCTATCTCCAGGCACTGCCACGTCCACTATCCAGACTTTTTTGTCTTTCTTATCGACAATTGTTAAGTCTGGGGTGTTATGTTGCAGGTGCTTGTCTGTTTGAATTCTGAAGTCCCAGAGCAGTTTAATTTTATCATTTTCTATGACTTTCTCTATTTTATGATCCCACCAGTTTTTGCTTACAGGCAAATGATATTTTTTGCAGATCTTCCAATGCACCATTGTTGCTACTTTGTCGTGCCGCTGCTTGTAGTCAGTCTGTGCAATCTTCTTGCAGCAGCTTACCAGGTGGTCTTTTGCTGCAAGAAGAAGACCACCTGGTAAGCATTATTATTGGTAAGCATTATTATTATTATTATCTCTGATTGATTTTAATGTTTTTTTAGAGAAGGACGGCAAATACATTTAATAAGTAAATAAGTAAATCCACATAAATAAACGATTAGCGACAAACAGGTAGTCCTCAACTTACAAGTGATGGTTCAAAGTTACAACAGCACTGAAAAAAGTGACTTATGACCATTTTTCACACTTACGACAGTTGTGGCACCCCTGTGATCAGGTGATTTGGATTCGGATGCTTGACTGCTGACTCATATTTATGACGCTTGCGGTGTCCCGGGGTCACGTGATCCCTGTTTGCGACTTTCCGACAAGCAAAAGCCATGGGGGAGCCAGCTTCACTTAACAATCGTGTTGCCAGGGACTCACGGTTCTTGTGGCGAAAAAGGTCGTAAAATGGGGCAAAATTCACAACAGCTGTCCCCCTTGTTAACAGGCTCTATTGTGGTCGTTAAAGCGAGGACTATCTGCAAGGAACAGTCTAATAAGTCAGTTGGCAGATTCGAGGCCAGGAATTCAGCCCTTGATTCATAAATATTCCAATGAACGACCAACAGTCAAATATTAACACGTAAAACCGGGATCCAGATATAAATCACCACTCAGTTAAACTATCTCGGGCAGTAATAATAACTGGGTAATAACATTATAGAGTCATTTGCCACGGCTTTCTTGCTTCTTTCCGCTTAATTTATTTTATAATCAGCACGTAGTGTTTCCAAATAATGAAAGGAAGCTACCTCGCGGGCCGAGATTCCTTGAAACGGTGAGGTTTTTATTTGGGGGGCTGTTTACTCAGAGGTGTTTTAATTCTAATTGCTCTGCAATCCACGGTGCTTTTTCTCCCTTTAAAATGACATTAAAGGCATTTAATTTTGTCATGTTGCTGCTCTGACAGCTGAAGTGGCGTTGCCTGTTGGTTCTACGCCTAGCTAAACTAATTGACGGTGCTTTTAATTAAATCTCTGGATCGAAAATAGCTGCGGGGTTGGGAGTTGAAAAATCAAAATATTGGCACCCTTAATAATAATAATAATAATAAAGTTGGAAGGGACCTTGGAGGTCATCTAGTCCAACCCCCTGCTTAGGCAGGAAACACTATAGCGGTGATGGCGAACCTTTTAGAGACCGAGTGCCCAAACTGCAACCCCAAACCCACTTGTGCATCGTCAGGTGCCAGATGGGTGTAGCTCATTGGGTGGGTGTGGCCCATTGGGTGGGCGTGGCCCATTGGTGGGCGTGGCTGCGGTGGTAACGGCAGACTGGGTGAGACTAAAAAGTTCAATCGATCAATTCCCCAGGCGTTCCCAGGGGAGGAGCAAGGGGAGGGGCTTGGGATATTAACAATCCCCAGGGGAGGAGCAAGGGGAGGGGCTTGGGATGTTGGCAATCGGCAGGGGAGGAGCAAGGGGAGGGGCTTGGGATGTTGGCAATCCCCAGGGGAGGAGCAAGGGGAGGGGCTTGGGATGTTGGCAATCCCCAGGGGAGGAGCAAGGGGAGGGGCTTGGGATATTAACAATCCCCAGGGGAGGAGCAAGGGGAGGGGCTTGGGATGTTGGCAATCGGCAGGGGAGGAGCAAGGGGAGGGGCTTGGGATGTTGGCAATCCCCAGGGGAGGAGCAAGGGGAGGGGCTTGGGATGTTGGCAATCCCCAGGGGAGGAGCAAGGGGAGGGGCTTGGGATGTTGGCAATCCCCAGGGGAGGAGCAAGGGGAGGGGCTTGGGATGTTGGCAATCCCCAGGGGAGGAGCAAGGGGAGGGGCTTGGGATGTTGGCAATCCCCAGGGGAGGAGCAAGGGGAGGGGCTTGGGATGTTGGCAATCCCCAGGGGAGGAGCAAGGGGAGGGGCTTGGGATGTTGGCAATCCCCAGGGGAGGAGCAAGGGGAGGGGCTTGGGATGTTGGCAATCCCCAGGGGAGGAGCAAGGGGAGGGGCTTGGGATGTTGGCAATCGGCAGGGGAGGAGCAAGGGGAGGGGCTTGGGATGTTGGCAATCCCCAGGGGAGGAGCAAGGGGAGGGGCTTGGGATGTTGGCAATCGGCAGGGGAGGAGCAAGGGGAGGGGCTTGGGATGTTGGCAATCGGCAGGGGAGGAGCAAGGGGAGGGGCTTGGGATGTTGGCAATCCCCAGGGGAGGAGCAAGGGGAGGGGCTTGGGATGTTGGCAATCGGCAGGGGAGGAGCAAGGGGAGGGGCTTGGGATATTAACAATCCCCAGGGGAGGAGCAAGGGGAGGGGCTTGGGATGTTGGCAATCGGCAGGGGAGGAGCAAGGGGAGGGGCTTGGGATATTAACAATCCCCAGGGGAGGAGCAAGGGGAGGGGCTTGGGATGTTGGCAATCGGCAGGGGAGGAGCAAGGGGAGGGGCTTGGGATATTAACAATCCCCAGGGGAGGAGCAAGGGGAGGGGCTTGGGATGTTGGCAATCGGCAGGGGAGGAGCAAGGGGAGGGGCTTGGGATATTAACAATCCCAAGGGGAGGGGCTCAGAATGTTGACAATCCCCAAGGGATGAGCAAGGGGAGGGGCTTGGAATGCTGACAATCTCCAGGGGAGGAGCAAGGGGAGGGGCTCGGAATGTGGGCATCCCCAGGGGAGGAGCAAGGGGAGGGGCTCGGAATGTTGGCAACCACTCCATTCTAAGCCCCTTCCCTCCTGGTCAGGTGATCCAAAGTGGTGTACACGTCCTTCGTCTGAGGCTTCCTAGTGCACAGAGACCCACAGCACAGGCAGATGCAACCCGAGGGAAGAGCAGACACACAACCACTCGGACGCAACCTCGATGCAGGGAAGGAAAGACAGGCATCTCTTCTGGCTGCTGCCGGCAAAGGCGTGGGGAAAACTCCCAGAAGCCCCCTTATGCAAGGCTTCCGGAACCCGTCTCTTTTTTTTCTTCTCTATATATTAATGCCAGGAATTTTAAGCTTCAACTCCCAGAATTCCCCACAGCCAGGGTGCTTCAGGATGTGTGGCCTTCAACTCCCATGCTGGCTGGGGATTTCTGGGAGTTGAAGTCCACAGGGTCTCTTGTCTGAGCAAGGGGTTGGGCTAGATGACCTCCCGGCTCCCTTCCAACTCTTGTTATTCTGTAAGAGAAGATTTTAGCCCGCAAGGCCCTTTTGGAAGCCTGCAGGAAGGCGCTTTTAAAATCCAACAGGAGGGCAGGAAGCCTTCCGTGGGATTTCAAGGGCCTTCTTCCGTCTCACGAACAAGCTTGGCCGAAGAAGAATAGCAAATAATAACTCTTTGAGCAACACACAACGCAACCTGCCCCAAGATAACCCTTGGCCTTCAGAAGCCTTTCTTTAGAAGACTACTTTCCCAGGGACAGATTGGGTTTCAGACCCACAGGGTGGAAAAAAAAAATCTCTCCATCCCACATACACACACACCCTCCATCCCTTGCTTGCAAAGGCTGGGTGTGGGCAGCCAAGCCGAAAGCTGGTTTATTGTCTTCGGAGCAAGCCAGACCTGGCTGCCTTTGCCCTCGCCTTCCAGTTCCGACGGAGCAATTTTGCGGCGGAGAAATTTGAATTTTCGGCAAAAAAAGCTGCGTTCCCGGGCCGGCTTTTGGAGAGCGCCCCAGTCAGTGAGTCCAGCTTTCCTCCATGCACCGTTGGGCAGGATGTGGCTGATGGGAAGCCTAGTTCTAGTCTGGGGGCCGTAGACGTGGGGTAATTCGGAAGGAAAGGAATGGAGCGGAGGTGAAGCTTGGCGTCAGTTTTATTTCCCTCTGGGGAAGATGCTGAGCAGTTGTTTTTGTTACAGATAGAGAATAACAAGAGTTGAAAGGGACCTTGGAGGTCACCTAGTCCAACCCCCTGCTCAGGCAGGAAACCCTACATCATTTCAGACAAATGACTGTCCAGTCTCTTCTTAAAGACTTCCAGTGTTGGAGCATTCACAGCTTCTGGAGGCAAGGAGTTCCACTGGTTAATTGTTCTCACTGTCAGGAAATTCCTCCTTAATTCCAGGTTGCTTCTCTCCTTGATGAGTTTCCATCCGTTGCTTCTTGTCCTGCCTTCAGCTACTATGCAGAATAGCTTGACTGCCTTTTCTTTGGGGCAGCCCCTGAGATACTGGAAGACTGCTAATGGTTATCACCCCTAGTCCTTCTTTTCATTAAACCAGACATACCTTGACTTAGATATTTTGTACGTTAAGGATGTTGGGGAAAAGACCATCGGTTAGTTTCACAACCTTTGCAACTTTAAGATGGGTGGACTCCCACTCCCATAATTCCCCAGCCTGCATGGGGGAGGGGGCCTGGAGAATTCTGGGAGTGGAAGTCCACGCATCTTAAAAGTTGCAACATTTGTGTGGTGGTCCTCGGCTTACGACCCACGATTCCGCCTCAAATTTCTGTTGCGAAGTGAGACGGTTCTCAAATGAATTTTGGCCTCGTTTTACAACCTTTCTTACTACAGTTGTTAAGTGCAGTTGTTACTAACACAGTTGTGAATATGGCTCCCCCTCACCCCAATTGACTTGGTTTGTCAGAAAGTTGCAAAAGGAGATCCGGTGACCCCAGGAACACTGCGACCGTCGTAAGTATGAGTCGGTTGCCAAAGGTCTGAATTTTGATCACGTGACCATGGGGAGGTTGTGATGGTTGTAAGTGTGAAATACAGCCGTAGGTCGCTTTTTCCAGTGACTTTAGGATCACGAAACAAACGGTTGAAACTCAAGGATTGTCTGCCCTTTGCTGAGGAAACATCGGGCAACTGCAACCAAAGATTGTTTGATTAATTGCTCCCATTTAATCAATTAAAGCAGCTCCCTGTCACCGGTGACTCCATTATTTCCTCCTTGATTGAGTGATTGCCGTCAGCGTCAACCCAATCTATCCACCGAGGGGAAGGCAGTCATCACTAATGGTTAATGTGTAATTTGGCCTCGTTTTGATTTTTTTTTTTTTTTGCTGTGTTTAAAAAGGCCCATTATTAGCCATTACTTTTAACACCCTAAAGAATGTTAATGACAGCCTTTTGCCTTCCAGCCACATTTAATTTCCACAGGCTTTCCAGCAAGTGGGAAGGACAAAGGGGACGGCAGGGTTTTCAATTCTGCAAAGAAATAAAAAAAGAAAAATAAAATAATCATTGTGAACAACAACAAAAAAAAAACCCGCTTTCTAACTGGCCGTCTCGAACGGATGCAAAGAAACATCCGTGAAATTTCAACGGTAAGGAATAGATTAAACGGAGGGTGCAGACGGGCATCTGCAGACGGTCAAAAAAGTCAAAATGGCGGCAGCAACTGTCGGATTAAAAGCCCCGCCTCTTTTGCATGTCAAGTGGGTGGGGCTTCAATCCCAGGGTCCCCGATCTGCACTCAGGGTTGGGTCGAAGCCCCCCACCCCTTCTTCATGCAATATAGCAGGACGAGAAACCACGGTGGAAACTGATCAAGGAGAGAAGCAACCTGGAATTAAGGAGAAACTTCCCGACAGTGAGGACAATTAACCAGTGGAACCGCTTGCCACCGGAAGTTGTGGGTGCTCCATCACTGGGGGTTTTCAAGAAGAGACTGGGCAGCCACTTGTCTGAAATGGTATAGGGTCTCCTACCTGAGCATGGGGTTGGACTAGATGATCTCCAAGGTCCCTTCCGACTCTGTTATTCCGTTTTTGCAAATCTGGTTTTGTTGAAAAGATAGAAATAAGGACGATCAAATACATAGGCGACCCAAACTGGATGGGGGGGTAGCAGGATCCCAGGAAGAATAATCAGAGCGAACTTTACCGTTTCCAAGGAATAGGTTGAAAATACAGACTTTATGACACTTCATTTCACAAAGGAACAAAAATCAAACACGGAGGCACAGTTTGGAAGATGTGATATTTGGGATTGGTACTTGACCCCAACGCTGAAATACGTACGTTTTTTTATATACAGTATATACTTGTCTTTCACTTCCTTTTCCCTCCCTCATACCCTTCCTTCCTTCCTTCCTTCCTTCCTTGTTTCCTTTTATCTTGTTTCCTCCGTTCCCTTCTCTCTTCCTCCCTCCCTTCCTTCTCTGCCTCCCTCCTTCCTTTCTTTCATCCTTCTTTCCTCCCTTCCTCCCTCCCTTCTCTCCCTCTCCCTTCCTTCCTTCCTTCCCTCCCCCTCCTTCCCTTCCTTCTCTGCCTCCCTCCTTCCTTCCTTCCTTCCTTCCTTCCTTCCTTTCATCCTTCTTTCCTTCCTCCCTGCCTCCCTTCCTTCTCTCCTCTTTCCCTCCCTTCTCCTTCCATCTCTCCTTCCTTCTTTCCTCCCTTCCCTCCCTCTCCTTTCTTTCTTTCCTCCCTCCTTCCTTTCTTCCCTCCACCCTCCCTCTCTCTCTCCCTCCCTCCCTTCCCTTTCTTCATTCCTTCTCTCCCTTCTCCTTCCTTTCTCCCTGCTTGCTTCCTTCCCTTTCTTTCTTCTTCCTTCTCTCCCTCCCTCTCCCTTCTCCTTGCTTCCTTCCTTCCTCCCTCTCTCCCTGCTTGCTTGCTTGCTTCCTTCCTTCCTTTCTTCCCTCCCCCTCCCTCTCTTCCTTCCTTCTCTGCCTCCCTCCTTCCTTCCTTCCTTTCATCCTTCTTTCCTTCCTCCCTCCCTGCCTACCTTCCTTCTCTCCTTCTTTCCCTCCCTCCTTCTTCCATCTCTTGCTTGCTTGCTTGCTTCCTTCCTTCCTTCCCTTTCTTTCTTCATTCCTTCTCTCCCTCCTTCTCCCTTCTCCTTCCTTCCTCCCTCCCTTCCTGCTTCCTTCCTTCCTTCCTTCCTTCCTTCCTTCCTTCCTTCCTTCCTTCCTTCCTTCCTGATGCAGTCTCTGCTTGCAACCAATGTCAAAAATAATTTTAAAAAACTTCCAGAAGTGCTCTGTGTTCTGGAATTTTTTTTGGACTTCCCCCTCTCCAAAATAGCATTCTGGATGGAGAATTTCTACAAATAATTCTTTCCAAACTGAAAATGCTTTGCATGGTGATAGACGTGACCCAGCCATCCCTGGACAGATCATGTCAGTGTGTAGGAGAATGCTCGAACATTTGGATTAAAAATGTTCCTTGAAGCAGAACTCAAAAGAGTTTGGCAGCCGGACAAGTATGCAAATGCATGCAAATTTTAATTGCAGCTCTTATCCATCCTCCCAGAGATTGCACGATGATTGGGCCAGCCTGCCGTAGAAATGATGGCTTTGGAGGTGATCTCCTGATGTTCATAAATTAGGAAGATTTAAATGCTTTATTGGGAAGCTCAGCTGAGAAGTGAACAGAATGGAGCTGGAAGGGACCTTGGAGGTCTTCTAGTCCAGCCCCCTGCTCAAACAGGAGACCCTATGCCATCTCAGACAAGTGACTGTCCAGTCTCTTCTTAAAAAGCTCCAGTGATGGAGCGCCCACAATTTCTGCTGGCAAGCTGTTCCACTGGTTGATTGTCCTCATTGTTAGGAAGTTTCTCCTTAATTCCAGGTTGCTTCTCTCCTTGATGAGTTTCCATCTGTCGCTTCTTGTCCTGCCTTCAGGGGCTTTGGAGAATAGCTTGACTCCCTCTTCTTTAGGGCAGCCCCTAAGATACTGGAAGGCTGCTATCCTGTCCCCCCATCATCCTTCTTTTCTCTAGACTAGCCCAGGGATAGGCAACCTTGGCTCTTTTATGACTCGTGGACTTCAACTCCCAGAATTCCTGAGCCAGCATGGAGGAACTATGGCCCCTTCATGACTTGAGGAATTCTGGGAGTTGAAGTCCACGAGTCATGAAGGGGCCATAGTTCCCCCATGCTGGCTCAGGAATTCTGGGAGTTGATGTCCACGAGTCATGAAGGGGCCATAGTTCCCCCATGCTGGCTCAGGAATTCTGGGAGTTGAAGTCCACGAGTCATGAAGGGGCCATAGTTCCCCCATGCTGGCTGAGGAATTCTGGGAGTTGAAGTCCACGAGTCATGAAGGGGCCATAGTTCCCCCATGCTGGCTCAGGAATTCTGGGAGTTGAAGTCCACGAGTCATGAAGAGGCCATAGTTCCTGCGACGATATCTGTAATACCATCAAACATCCACATCTGCCTATCCCAGGTCCTGGGTAAGGACTCGATAGGTAGACAAAATGCCAAATCCAGTCTGAACATCTGGCTGACTGTGCAATGATCCATAATAATAATAATAAGGATGATCTGAAGCTGTAGGGAAAAACATCATCTGAAATAGAATCGCTGCTCAACACTGTCCGTAGATATAGCCAAGATATTGTTATGGAGTTTGGCTTGGACAAATGTGCCACACTTACTATCAAACAAGGAAAAGTAGTAAAAACTGAAGGAATCAAGATGCCCCACGAAAATAACATTAAGAGTCTGGATGAGGAAGAGTAGTACAAATACTTGGGTATCCTTCAAGTTGACAACATCAAGCACACTGAATCAAGAAAAAGATTAGAGGTGAATACATTAAGAGAGTGAAGAAGATTTTAAAGTCCAAACTCAATGGAGGAAATACCATAAAGGCAATCAACACCTGGGCAATCCCAGTTATTAGGTACACAGCTGGAATAGTGGACTGGACTCAAGCAGAACTAAAAGCAATGGATAGGCAGACCAGAAAAATAATGACAATGAATCATGCCTTTCATCCACGCAGTGACATTGACAGACTTTATCTACCAAGGCAAAGAGGTGGGCGTGGAATGCTACAAGTACATCAGATGGTTGAAGAAGAAAAAATGGCTTTGGAAGAATATCTGAAGAACAATGATGAAGATGCATTGAAATTAGTATATCAGGAAGGCTTACTAACTACTGGAGAGACCAAACTGGCCTATAAGAAAGACCAAATGAAGAACAGAATAGAGGCATGGGAAGACAAAGCACTACATGGCCAATACATTAAAAAAATAGCTGGGAAAGCAAATAATAACAAGACCTGGCAATGGCTGAGAGCAGGAAAATTGAAGAAAGAGACCGAGGGACTAATTCTGGCTGCACAAGACCAAGCCTTAAGGACAAATGCATACAAAGTCAAAATTGAGAAGACAGCAACAGACAGTAAGTGCCATCTATGCAAAGAAGCTGAAGAAACAGTGGACCACCTGGTAAGCTGTTGCAAGAAGATTGCACAGACTGACTACAAGCAGCGGCATGACAAAGTAGCAACAATGATGCATTGGAAGATATGCAAAAAATATCATTTGCCTGTAAGCAAAAACTGGTGGGATCATAAAATAGAGAAAGTCATAGAAAATGATAAAATTAAACTGCTCTGGGACTTCAGAATTCAAACAGACAAGCACCTGCAACATAACACCCCGGACTTAACAATTGTCGATAAGAAAGACAAAAAAGTCTGGATAGTGGACGTGGCAGTGCCTAGAGACAGCAGAATAGACGAGAAAGAACTGGAGAAGATAACAAAATACAAAGACCTACAAATAGAAATAGAAAGACTGTGGCAAAAACAAGCAAGGGTAGTACAAATAGTCATAGGCTCCTTGGGTGCAATCCCAAAACAACTGGAGCACCACTTGAACACCATTGGCATTGACAAATTCGCTATTAGTCAATTGCAAAAGGCGGCCTTATTAGGAACTGCTTCCATCCTGCGACGATATCTGTAATACCATCAAACATCCATATCTGCCTATCCCAGGTCCTGGGTGAGGACTCGATAGGTAGACAAAATGCCAAATCCAGTTGAACATCTGGCTGACTGTGCAATGATCAATCATTAATAATAATAATAATAATAATAATAATAATCCCCCAGTGAGGCACTACCTTGACGTGGTTGTGGGGCTTGTGTACTCTGAGGAAGATGAGAGCTATGCCAGAGGTTCAACCATACTGGACAGGTCTCATCAGAGGAGTCAGATAAAGAGTGTCTCTCCCATAAAAAATATGGTGAGACGTAAATTGCAGAATGCCATACCGGCTCGGACGTCGCCCGGGTTAACAAGGTCCGCGCTAGATATCGGAGTTCCTGGATATCTGGTGAAAAATGGGTTACAGGACTTAGGACTGTTGGCTGAGCAACCAGGGCCAGCAGCTGCAGAACTACTGGAAGAAAAGATGTTTACCCGTCGCAGATACACAATGATTGAAAACAAAGAAATAATGATCTGTTACTACAGATCAAGTCCAACAAGAAGAGGATATCTAAAACGAATGCACCAGTTCTGGAAAGAACAACATCCAGAATCAGAAATAACAGAACAGAGACTAGCAGATCAACGCCGATTTATAACACGAAATAAAGTATTCACAGAAACAGAATTGGACGAACTGCAAAGGTTTACCCAGGGCAAAGAAATCAAAGCCTTACCAGAAGTAATTCAGAATGTAGAGGCAAACCAGGGGGAGTTGGCAGTGAAGGAATCCAGCAGAGATATACAACTGTTCTCATTTGGAAACCAGGCACCTCTTCCTCAGGAAGAACAAAACCCTCTAACTAAAGAAATAAAAGAATTGAAACAAAGAATAACTGAGCATCTAGAACAGCACAAAAACAACAGAAGAAGGCTACCTGCATTGAAGCTTGTTCCAAAGAAACAGCTAGCACACGTATTAGAAGATGCAAATACTGCAGTATCAAGTATAAGCACCAATTCACTGCAAGAAACAAACCAAGTAATGTACAGCACAGCTGCAGTTATAACAGAATACCTGGGATGCAAAATCAACAAAAAAGAAAAACAAACAAACAGTACACCAGAAAAATGGAAGGTTAGACTAGAAAATAAGATCAGCAAGTTAAGATCACATGCAAGCAAGCTAGAACAGATGAAAGAAAAGAAGCTGAAGAACAAGAAGACCAAAGAATACCTAATCAAGAAATACCACTTAGAAACAAGGAAGATCAAGGAAGCACTGGAAATAATAAAGCAACAAATAACAGCTATAGCCAGGAAAATCAGTAGATATGAAGCTCGAATTGCAAACTATAGGCAGAACCTCCAATTTCAATCCAATCAGAAACATTTCTACCAATCCATCAATGGAGAAACTGCAAGGAATCAGTCAGTACCTGACAAGGAAGAAACAGTGCAGTTCTGGAAGCAGATATGGGATAACCCAAAGAAATACAACAAGGATGCGGCTTGGTTAAAAGAGGTGGATGCAAATAAAACAGAAGTTGAAATGAAAGAACTAATAATAACAACAAAAATGGTAGAAAAAAGAGCAAAGAAAATCAAAAATTGGTCAGCACCAGGTGAAGATGAATTGCATGGGTTTTGGTTGAAACATCTAACTGTTATACACCCACTCATTGCCAAACAGTTCAACAATATACTACAAGGAGGAGAAATTGAAAAGTGGCTAACAACTGGGAAAACCTACCTAATAATGAAAAATCCAGCAAAAGGGGCAACACCAGGTAACTACAGGCCAATTACCTGCTTACCAACAACTTTCAAATTACTAACTGGTGTAGTAGCTGATGCAGTGCAACAGCATCTAGTTGAAAACAATCTCTTTCCACCTGAGCAGAAAGGAAACCGCCCCAATAGCAGAGGAACAAAAGATCAACTCCTAATAGACAAAATGATCTTGGAAAACTGCAAGAGAAGGAAGACCAACCTGAATGTGGCATGGATTGAATACAAAAAGGCATTTGACTCTCTGCCACATGATTGGATAATAAAGTGCCTAGAAATAACAGGAGTCAGTAGAAACATCAGAAAATTTGTGCAAAGATCGATGGCACAATGGAAGACACAGTTGCAGATCAATGGTGAGAGGCTGGGAGAGGTCAATATCAAGAGAGGAATATTTCAAGGAGATTCATTATCACCATTACTATTTGTTATTGCACTGTTTCCTCTGTCAACAATACTGAATAACTCAGGACATGTCTATCAAACATCAAAAACATCTGCCAGACTATCCCACCTCCTTTATATGGATGATCTGAAGCTGTATGGAAAAACATCATCTGAAATAGAATCGCTGCTCAACACTGTCCGTATATATAGCCAAGATATTGTTATGGAGTTTGGCTTGGACAAATGTGCCACACTTACTATCAAACAAGGAAAAGTAGTGAAAACTGAAGGAATCAAGATGCCCCATGAAAATAACATTAAGAGTCTGGATGAGGAAGATTACTACAAATACTTGGGTATCCTTCAAGCTGACAACATCAAGCACACTGAAGTCAAGAAAAAGATTAGAGGTGAATACATCAAGAGAGTGAAGAAGATCTTAAAATCCAAACTCAATGGAGGAAATACCATAAAGGCAATCAACACCTGGGCAATTCCAGTCATTAGGTACACAGCTGGAATAGTGGACTGGACTCAAGCAGAACTAAAAGCAATGGATAGGCAGACCAGAAAAATAATGACAATGAATCATGCCCTTCATCCACGCAGTGACATTGATAGACTTTATCTACCAAGGCAAATAGGTGGGCGTGGAATGCTACAAGTACATCAGATGATCGAAGAAGAAAAAATGGCTTTGGAAGAATATCTGAAGAACAATGATGAAGATGCACTGAAATTAGTATATCAGGAAGGCTTACTAACTACTGGAGAGACCAAACTGGCCTACAAGAAAGACCAAATGAAGAACAGAATGGAGGCATGGGAAGACAAAGTACTACATGGCCAATACATGAAAAAAATAGCTGGGAAAGCAGATAATAATAAAACCTGGCAATGGCTAAGAGCAGGAAAATTGAAGAAAGAGACCGAGGGACTAATTCTGGCTGCACAAGACCAAGCCTTAAGGACAAATGCATACAAAGTCAAAATTGAGAAGACAGCAACAGACAGTAAGTGCCATCTATGCAAAGAAGCTGAAGAAACAGTGGACTACTTGGTAAGCTGTTGCAAGAAGATTGCACAGACTGATTACAAGCAGCGGCATGACAAAGTAG
Organism: Crotalus adamanteus; assembly: GCA_039797435.1. Lineage (NCBI taxonomy): Eukaryota > Metazoa > Chordata > Lepidosauria > Squamata > Viperidae > Crotalus > Crotalus adamanteus. The sequence goes on from CM077921.1 coordinate 124,303,006, forward strand.
CAACAATGGTGCATTGGAAGATCTGCAAAAAATATCATTTGCCTGTAAGCAAAAACTGGTGGGATCATAAAATAGAGAAAGTCATAGAAAATGATAAAATTAAACTGCTCTGGGACTTCAGAATTCAAACAGACAAGCACCTGCAACATAACACCCCAGACTTAACAATTGTCGATAAGAAAGACAAAAAAGTCTGGATAGTGGACGTGGCAGTGCCTGGAGATAGCAGAATAGAAGAGAAAGAACTGGAGAAGATAACAAAATACAAAGACCTACAAATAGAAATAGAAAGACTGTGGCAAAAGCAAGCAAGGGTAGTACCAATAGTCATAGGCTCCTTGGGTGCAATCCCAAAACAACTGGAGCACCACTTGAACACCATTGGCATTGACAAATTCGCTATTAGTCAATTGCAAAAGGCGGCCTTATTAGGAACTTCTTCCATCCTGCGACGATATCTGTAATACCATCAAACATCCACATCTGCCTATCCCAGGTCCTGGGTAAGGACTCGATAGGTAGACAAAATGCCAAATCCAGTCTGAACATCTGGCTGACTGTGCGATGATCGATAATAATAATAATAATAATAATAAAGTTGGCAGGGACCTTAGAGGTCATCAAGTCCAACCCCCTGCTCAGGCAGGAAACCTTATACCGTTTCAGACAAATGGCTGTCCAGTCTCTTCTTAAAAACTTCCAGTGTCGCTTCTGGAGGCAGGTTGTTTCACTGGTTAATTGTTCTAACTGTCAGGAAGTTTCTCCTTAGTTCTAGGTTGCTTCTCTTCTTGATTAGTTTCTATCCGTTGCTTCTTGTCCTGCCTTCAGGAGCTTTGGAGAATAGCTTGACTCCCTCTTCTTTGGGGCAGCCCCTGTGATATTGGAACACTGCTATCATGTCCCCCCTCGTCCTTCTCTTCATTAAACTGGACATCCCCAATTCCAGCAACCGTTCCTTGTATGTTTTAGCCTCCAATCTCCTGATCATCTTTGTTGCTCTTCTCTGCACTCTTTCTAGAGTCTCAGCATCTTTTTTACATATTTCCCTTGAGTAGTTCTTTATTTAATTAGCCATGCAAATTCAGTCCAAGAATTATGTGCATGGAAATCATTATTCTAAGAGTTAGACAGCAGCTCGAGAGGCAGATCATCCTGGCTGGTGTGTCGTGTGGTGGGGCTCCATCAACTCCATGTTGGATGTTGTCATCTTTCTGAACATTAATTGGGCTGCTCCAGTCTCATTAGCTTCCAAACCAAATTTAAGGGATGGCGCAAAATCCACAGGCCAGGTGGACAGGCCTGCTCTGGAATATGTTGAATTTAATTTCGAAAAGATTGGGGGAGGAAAATCATGTAAAACAAACTACTGTGGTCATTTTACTTTTCCCGTTTCCCAGGAACTGTCAGACAGGTGAGGGGCAGCCCCCCCCTTTTAAAAGAAAATTTGTTTCCTTTGTCGCAGTTCATTGATTTCATAAACGCAACACACTATAGGTTTTTTATATACATAGCACAAAGGTTAAAAAAAAAAAACCGCGATATGTACAGTGTTGTCTTCATTTTAGATGTCAAATGGGTTTTGTGGCTCCCGGTGGTTTTTTTTTTTTTTTCTGTGGGAAACGGGTCCAAACGGCTCTTTGAGTATCTAAGGTTGCCGATCTCTGGCGTAGGGTTTCCTGCCTGAGCAGGGGGGTTGGACTAGATGACCTCCAAGGTCCCTTCCAACTGTGTTATTCTGTTATTCTGTCTTTAGAAGTCATGGCAGCTCCGTCACGGGAGTTTTTCAAGAAGAGATGTCCAGGATGCTCTCTAGGGTCTCCTGCTTGAAAAAGGGGTTGGACTAGATGACCTCCAAGGTCCCTTCCAACTCTTGTCATTCTGTTATTCTGAACGACTTGCCTTTGGAAGTCGTGGCAGCTCCATCACAGGAGGTTTTCAAGAAGAGACTGGACAGGCAGTTGTCCAGGATGCTCTCTAGGATCTCCTGCTTGACCAAGGGGTCAGACTAGATGACCTCCCAGTGTCCCTTCCAGACCTAGGATTCTATGTTCCACGAAACCGGGGACCCCCATTCGCCTGCCAGTGAAACGTGGCCTTCGAGACACACACACCCCTTTCTCATCTCCCCACATGACCAACCAGTTCTTCCTTAATGGAGGACACTCAGACAGGCAAGATTGATCCATCAATCTCCAACCTGCCAAGGGCCATAAACCAGATGGAGACGGGGTGGGGGGCAGCTTGGCAGACGGATTAATCAGCTAATGGTTGCAAAGTGCTCCGAGGGGAGGGGGGTATCTCTCTTGTGGGGGGGGGGTTGTGCGTGTTTTTAAAAGCTGCAAGGCGCCTAAGGGGGGGAGAAACTTCCTAACGGAGGACAATTAACCAGTGGAACAGCTGGCCTTCAGAAGGTGTGGGTGCTCGTCACTGGAGGTTTTTAAGAAGAGACTGGACAGCCACTTGTCCAGAATGATATAGGGTCTCCTGCCTGAGCAGGGGGTTGGACTAGATGACCACCAAGGTCCCTTCCAGCTCCTATTCTATTCTATTCTATTCTATTCCATTCCATATCTTCTATTCTATTCCATTCCATATTCTATTCTATTCTATTCTACTATTCCATTCCATTCCATTCTATTTAATTCTATATTCCATTCCATATTCTATTCCATATTCTATTCTATTCCATTCCATTCCATATTCTATTCTATTCTATTCCATATTTCTATTCTATTCTGTTCTGTTCTATTCTATTCTGCAATTCTATTCTATTCTATTCCATTCCATTCCATTCCATTCTATTTAATTCTATATTCCATTCCATATTCTATTCCATATTCCATTCTATTCTATTCCATTCCATATTCTATTCTATTCTATTCTACTATTCCATTCCATTCCATTCTATTTAATTCTATATTCCATTCCATATTCTATTCCATATTCTATTCTATTCCATTCCATTCCATATTCTATTCTATTCTATTCCATATTTCTATTCTATTCTGTTCTGTTCTATTCTATTCTGCAATTCTATTCTATTCTATTCCATTCCATCCCATTCCATTCTATTTAATTCTATATTCCATTCCATATTCTATTCCGTATTCTATTCTATTCTATTCCATTCCATTCCATTCCATATTCTATTCTATTCTATTCTATTCTATTCTATTCTATTCTATTCTATTCTATTCTATTCTATTCTATTCTATTCTATTCTATTCTTTCTCCCTCCCTTGCTTCTTGTCCAGTGCCACCAGAATCTATTCATTCTCTTTCCAAAAAGTTTGATTTTTAAAAAAATTCTATTTATTTGAACCTATTTGCTCCAATCAGATAAGTTTACCCTTCCCCCAGCATCTCTTGGCTGCCTCAGTGGTGCCCAACGTCAAGACCGTGTGGGAAAAAAAGCAAAAGAGAGAATCCAATAATTAATTTTTAAAGGATCGATTAGCAGCCGGCAAGTTTTGGCCAGCGGGGCAGGGCAATAAAATCTATGCCTGCTGATCCGTTCTTGGCACGTTCTGGATTCCTCCTTGTGGGCTGAGAAATCTTCTTTTTGAGTGAAAGGAATTAAATCCCACGATTCTTTAGAAGCTTAGAAATGTATCGTGTGTCGCCTTTTGTAGCTCAAACACCCTCCTGCATTTTGTAAGAAGGTTTTGTGGAGAAGGAAGCTAGCTAAGCTCCTGGAAGACCGAGCTGTAAATCGCCTTATTTGGTGAATTCAAATATTTATTCAAAGGTAGAAGGAACGAAGATTTGCGCATTAGGTGGTCTGCTGTCTTCCAGAAAGGGAACTGTTGAGCAGTTGTTGCAACACTCTTTGCTGCTCCTCAGACGCACCTAGAAAGCGCAATTGTCTTGACCGATGACCGTTAAAAATACTCTCTCTTTTTTTTTTCTTAAAAAGGTTTCTACTTGTCTCTTAATATTTATTATTTGCAATGACCTGGGACGTGGCCGGCCAGTTCAGAAATGATAAATGCATCAACCTATCTTTGGCTAAGCCCAGTTTTTTTTTCCCCCTTCTTCTCCTTTTTTTGCAAAACTGCTCAACTTTGAGAAAGTCGCAGCTTTTTAACAACAGAGTGGGGAAATGTGGTTCCCAGAGGTAGCAAGTCGGAACATGACAGCAACGTTCAATTCAGAATAAAGTGGGAAGGGACCTTGGAGGTCTTCTAGTCCAACCCCCTGCTCAGGCAGGCAACCCTATACCAGGGGTAACCAACCTTGGCTCTTTTATGACTCATGGACTTCAACTCCCAGAATTCCTGAGCCAGCCATGCTGAGGGGAAAGGGAGAGGTTTCCAAGCTGAGCCACGCTGGCTCAGGAATTCTGAGAGTTGAAGTCCATGAGTCATAAAAGAGCCAAGGTTGCCTACCCCTGCCCTATACCATTTCAGACAGCTGGCTGACAAATCTCTTCTTAAAAACCTCCAGTGATCCAGCTTCTGGAGGCAAGCTGTTCCACTGGTTAATTGTCTTGACTGTTAGGAAGTTTCTCCTTAATTCCAGGTTGCTTCTCTCTTTGATCAGTTTCCATCCGTTGCTTCTTGTCCTGCCTTCAGGGGCTTTGGAGAATAGCTTGACTCCCTCTTTTTTGGGGCAGCCCCTGAGATATTGGAAGACTTGCTATTATGTCCCCCCTCGTCCTTCTCTTCATTAGACTAGACAGACCCAATTGCTGCAACTGTCTTTTGTATGTTTTAGCCTCCAGTCCCTTAGAGCAGTGGTTCTCAACCTGTGGGTCGGGACCCCATTTGGGGTCTAACGACCATTTCACGGGGGTCGCCAAACAACGCAGTCCGCCATTTTTCCCCCCTTTTCCTTAGCTGTGCTACTCCCTTTTATTCTATTGGCTTTTGAAAGCCAATAGAACAGACTCTCTTGAATAGAGTCTAATTCTATTGGCTTTCAAAAGCCAATAGGAATTGTCCAGGCTGTCTCTGCCCTGCTGAGCCCGCCAAAAGTCCCATTCTGCAAACGGTGCTGCACCAGTTGAGTAGTCCTCGACTTACGACCGGTTGAGTAGTCCTCGACTTATGACCGGTTGGGGGTCGCGGCATTAAAAACGTTGAGAACCACTGCCTTAGAGCGAGGCTCCTGTCTTAAATTTGAATCGTGTTTGCTTCCTTTAGTTCTTTCTTCATGTGGTTTTGCCCCTTGATGCGAAGAATTTAGGATGGAACGGCAAATCTTTTAATCCTCCTTGCTACAAGAATTTGGTTCCAAAACATTCCTTGGCTTTGACTGAAGCCGTTGTGAATTGCAGGGAGGAATCCTATCCCATCTCATTTTCTCTCCTTTGGGCAGGGATAAGCAACCTTGGCTCTTTTATGACTGGTGGACTTCAACTCCCAGAATTCCTGAGGCAGCCATGCTGAGGGGAAAGAGAGAGGTTTCCAAGCTGAGCCATGCTGGCTAAGGAATTCTGGGAGTTAAAGTGCACCAGTCATTGAGGGGCCATAGTTCCCCCATGCTGGCTCAGGAATTCTGGGAGTTGAAATCCACGAGTCATGAAGGGCCATAGTTCCTCCATGCTGGCTGAGGAATTCTGGGAGTTGAAGTCCACGAGTCATGAAGAGGCCATAGTTCCCCCATGCTGGCTGAGGAATTCTGGGAGTTGAAGTCCACGAGTCATGAAGAGGCCATAGTTCCCCCATGCTGGCTGAGGAATTCTGGGAGTTGAAGTCCACGAGTCATAAAAGAGCTAAGGTTGCCTACCCCTAATCTAGACCAAGGGTCTTCAAACTTGGCCCTTTTATGACTTGTGGACTACTTGTGCCTACCCCTGTTCTAGGCTCACCCTGCAAAAGATAAATTCTGGGAGTCCTCAACTTAAAATGATTCATTTAGTGACCGTGCGCAGTTACAGCGGTTCTAAAAAAAGTGACCCACAACCATTTTTCACACTTATAACTGTCGCAGCATCCCCCGCGGTCATGGGATCAAGATTCAGACGCCTGGCAACTGACTCACATTTATGACGGTCGGAGTGTCCCGGGATCACGTGATCCCCTTTAGCGACTTTCTGACAAAAAAAAGCCAACGTGGAAGCCGGATTCACTTAACAACCGTGTCCCTAACTTAACAGCTGCAGTGATTCACTTAACAACAGTGGCAAGAAAGCTCATAAAATGGGGCAAAGCTCACTTAACTAATGTCTCATTTAACCACAGGAATCTTGGGCTCAACTGTGGTCGTAAGTCGAGGACTGCCTGTGATTCACTTAACAACGGCAGCAATTCACCTACCCACCAAGAAGTTGTAAAATCGTGCACCAGTCACTTAACAATCTCCTGGCTTAGCAATGGAAATTTTGACATCCATTGTTGTCGTACGTCAGGGACCATGTTTATCCCTAACCTGGGTTTATTGGCTGGCAGGGGGAATTCTGGGAGTTGAAGTCCCACACAGCTCAAAATGGCCGATATTTGAGTAGCTCTGAGTTAGAGGGCTCAAATGACAGGCAGCTTAACCATATTTTGAGGCAGAACACAAACGTTTGGCGTCTCAGGGACAACGTTGCCCTCCTCCACATTTTTTTCAGCCTCCAACATGTGGGAACATCTGGTTTACCCTATGCTGGGATGAAAAACAAGTGTGAACTTTATATAAGCTTCCTTCAGCCTCCCCTAACTGGTTTTGCCGGCCAGAGGCCTTCAGCTACTAAGATAAGGTGGGATTTGCTTCATTTTATGATGAAGAAAAAGAATAGAAAGGGGTTTAAAGGGGGGGGGAACCAAGCCAGGAGTCTTCAAACTTGGCCCTTTTATGACTTGTGGACTTCAACTCCCAGAATTCCTGAGCCAGCATGGGGAAACTATGGCCCCTTCATGACTCGTGGACTTCAACTCCCAGAATTCCTGAGTCACCATGGGGGAACTATGAACTATGGCCCCTTCATGACTTGTGGACTTCAGCTCCCAGAATTCCTCAGCCAGCGTACCTGGCCAAGGAATTCTGGGAGTTGAAGTCCACAAGTCATGAAGGGGCCAAGTTTGAAGACCTCTGCCCTAAACATTGACCAGCTGGTCCCCAAAATGGAACAACGGGGGGGAAACCCCAATGCCTGTGCTAGCCACATCCACAGAGAAGAAACTAGCTTAATCAGGGTTAACTCTAACCAAATGTTTCATTTCTGTAGCCCTACTAATTTCGAACCTTACAGAGGTATTCTTTTAATTATGACCATCCTTAGAATCATAAGTTAAAACTGTCGTAAAGTAAGTCATCGTGTGATCAACCCCATTTTATAACCTTTTCATTGCAGCAGTCGTTAAGCGAATCCTGCGGTCGTTAAGGAATTGTTTACTACAGGCAGTTTTTGCCAGAAAACAGAAGTAATTTTTTTTTCTGAAAAAACATTGTAACTTGCGGTCATGAGACCGCAGGATGCAGCAAATGTCGGATCTTCAGAATCCGGTCATAAGTAACTTTTGCGGAATCTGTCGTAACTCCGAACTGTCGCTAAACTGACTTATCTAAACTGTTGCTAAACTGACTTTTTTTTTAACCCACAGATGGGACATATATTGCGAACAGTAAGTTTCTTCAGTCGTTGTTTTTGTGGAGCGCACATCAAGAAGTCTTGATGCGGTGTGTCGCAACTTCTTGTATTTCTGTTTCAGTTCTAGGAATAGGGAGATGTGGAGTTGTGAGAAAGGCTGCTTCAGCAACGGCAATCTGGAAGGTCACTTTTAGTCTGGGAGGGTGTAAAGTGAGAATGAAACCATTTAAATCAGCGTCTCTCAAACCAGGGCAGTTTAAGATAATGGTATAGGGTTTCCTGCCTGAGCAGGGGGTTGGACTAGATGACTTCCAAGGTCCCTTCCAACTTTACTATTATTATTATGAATCATCGCACAGTCAGCCAGATGTTCAGACTGGATTTGGCATTTTGTCTACCAATCGAGTCCTTACCCAGGACCTGGGATAGGCAGATGTGGATGTTTGATGGTATTACAGGTATCATCGCAGAATGGAAGCAGTTCTTAGTAAGGCCGCCTTTTGCAATTGACTAATAGCGAATTTGTCAATGCCAATGGTGTTCAAGTGGTGCTCCAGATGTTTTGGGATTGCACCCAAAGAGCCTATGACTATTGGTACTACCCTTGCTTGCTTTTGCCACAGTCTTTCTATTTCTATTTGTAGGTCTTTGTATTTTGTTATCTTCTCCAGTTCTTTCTTGTCTATTCTGCTGTCTCCAGGCACTGCCACATCCACTATCCAGACTTTTTTGTCTTTCTTATCGACAATTGTTAAGTCTGGGGTGTTATGTTGCAGGTGCTTGTCTGTTTGAATTCTGAAGTCCCAGAGCAGTTTAATTTTATCATTTTCTATGACTTTCTCTATTTTATGATCCCACCAGTTTTTGCTTACAGGCAAATGATATTTTTTGCAGATCTTCCAATGCACCATTGTTGCTACTTTGTCATGCCGCTGCTTGTAATCAGTTTGTGCAATCTTCTTGCAACAGCTTACCAAGTGGTCCACTGTTTCTTCAGCTTCTTTGCATAGGCAGCACTTACTGTCTGTTGCTGTCTTCTCAATTTTGACTTTGTATGCATTTGTGGTATTATTATTATTATTATTATTATTATTATTATTATTATTATTATTATTAAGATGGTCGACTTCATCTCCCTAGCTAGTTTCTTGCAAAATCAGACATTAAGGATATATTCCCATCCTTCAAAGGGAGGTTGTGTGTAAGCGTGTGCATATACTACACACACAAAAAAGGTGAGGCTTTGATCAGGATGCATTTTGGAGACTTTGACACCCCCTCCCTTTGCAGATGCCTGCTCTGACCTGGGATCTGTAACTTCTCAGCCGTCCTGCTCTTCAGCTGAGTTTCCCAACAAAGCTTTTAAATCTTCCTAATCCATAAACAGCAGAGTAATCTATCAGAAGATCACAGCCAAAGCCATCATTTATATGGCTGGGCTGGTGTTGTAAATATTGGAGTGTAAACACTGCAGACTGATAGATGGCGATTAAAATTTGCATGCATTTGCATACCTGCCGGGTGCAAAGCTCTGCGTTCTCAAGGAACATTTTCACCAGAATGTATGTATGTATGTATGTATATAGGTATATACATGCACACACACACATGCACATACAGGTATTCCTCTGCATATGACTACAGCCGAGACCTAGATTTATGCTGCTGAGCAAGACAGATTGTTAAGCGAGTTTTGCCCCATTTTATGGCTTTTCTAGTCAACGTTGCTAAATTTACTTAACAGAGGTGCTAAGTGAATTTGGCTTCCCCCATGGAAGGTCAGAAGGTCACAAAAGGGGATCAGGTGACCCCGGGAACACTGCGACCGTCGTAAATAAGAGTTGATTGCCAAGCATCTGGATTTTGATCACGTGACCACGGGAGGCTGCAACAGTTGTAAGGGTGAAAAACGGACATAAGTCACATTCTCACTGGGGTTGTAGCTTTCAATGGTCACTAAATGAAGTAAGTTGAGGGCCACTTGAATGTATATGTATGCAGGTGTGTGTACATATATAAACACACGTATACCTACGCATACATACATATATACTATATATATTGAATATACATATATATACATATATATATACATATCTACCGTATATACTGTGTATACCATATATACATACATACATACATACATTCTGGTGAAAATGTTTCTTGAGAACGCAGAGCTTTGCACCCGGCAGGTATGCAAATGCATGCAAATTTTAATCGCCATCTATCAGTCTGCAGTGTTTACACTCCAATATTTACGACGCCAGCCCAGCCATATACATGATGGCTTTGGCGGTGATCTTCTGATAGATTACTCTGCTGTTTATGGATTAGGAAGATTTAAAAGCTTTGTTGGGAAACTCAGCTGAGGAGCAGGACGGCTGAGAAGTTACAGATCCCAGGTCAGAGCGGGCATCTGCAAGGGGAGGGGGTGTCAAGGTCTCCAAAATGCATCCTGATCAAAGCCTCACCTTTTTTGTGTAGTACATGCACACGCTTACACACAACCCCCCTTTGAAGGATGGGAATATATCCTTAATGTCTGATTTTGCAAGAAACTAGCTAGGGAGATGAAGTCAACCATCTTAATAATAGTAGTAATAATAATAATAATAATAATAATAATAATAATAATAATAATAATAATAATAATAGAATAGAATAGACGAGAAAGAACTGGAGAAGATAACAAAATACAAAGACCTACAAATAGAAATAGAAAGACTGTGGCAAAAGCAAGCAATGTAGGTCTTTGGTTATTCGGGTTTTCTCCCACGTAAAATTGGAAGTGTCTTGGCGACGTTTCGACGAAAACAAATATATATGCATATATACATATCTGCATATCTACATACACACACACACACACACACACACAGGCTTTTCCTCTACAGCTTTCAGTCTCCAATCTGTTTGTATATATACATACAAAAATACATACATACATTTGTGTATGTGTGTATATGTTGTGTGTGTGTGTATATATACACACACACATATATATATACATATACATGTATACACATATACACACATATATATTCATATACATACACACACACACACACATACATACATACATACATACATATATATATGTCTTCTGCACCCAATATATATCCTCTACACCTGTCAGAGTCTCCAATCTGTTTGCCCAGCCCCACAATTGATCTGTTTACGCAGACCCACAATTGATCCCACTGATTTCTTTACATAAAACCCATGGTTAGTTAATCTCAGCCTCTTAGTTGTGCAAATAGGAGATAAAAGACCCCCAGTGTAAAAAGGCTGGAGATAATCACTTTCAGGTGAACCTGTGGAAAAGGGCTGTTACAAAAAGTGGGGGGGGGCTCAAACCTTTTGCAGGAGAACCCCCCCATCTCTGCTTTGACCAAAGGTGTCCCTGGAACATCCACCCCCCAAAAAAGAACCAATAACATTTGTTCATCAGAGCTTTAAAAACTATTGACGTTGCTATGGGGAGTGGACTATTGATTTGAGAGATGCTGTGTAGCAGTTTGTTTATGACAATATATTTACGCCCAGCTCTTTTCCATTGTGGATGTCCCAGCTGGGTCTGCCAACTTGAGTTTGACACCAGGAACAAAACAATGGATGGAAACTCACCAAGGGGAAAAGCTACCTGGAATTAAGGAAAAACTTCCTAACAGTGAGGACAATTAACCAGTGGAACAGCTTGCCACCAGAAATCATGGGCGCTTCATCATTGGAGAATTTTAAGAAGAGACTGGAGATCCATCTGTCTGGAATGGTATAGGGTCTCCTGCCTGAGCAGGAGGCTGGACTAGAAGACCTCCAAGGTCCCTTCCAACTCTATTATCATCATCATTATGGTATTAAACATTGGTTTATTTCCTCAAAGAAGTATACAGGTCACCCTCGACTTACATCTGTTCGTTGAGTGACTGTTTGAAGTTATAAGGGCACTGGAAAAAAATGACCTAGGATTCTTTTTCATACTTATGACCATTTGCAGCATCCCTCCGGTCACGTGATCAAAATTCAGACATTTGGTAACTGACTCGTATTTATGACGGTCACAGTGTCCCGGACTCGTGTGATCCACTTTTGTGACCTTCTGATCAACAAAGTCAATGGGGAAGCCAGATCCACTTAACAACCATGGTATTAATTTAACAACTGCAGTGATTCACTTAACAACTGTGGCAGGATGGTCGTAAAATGGGGCAAAACTCAACAACTGCCTCACTTAGCAACAGACATTTTGGGCTCAAGTTGAGGAGTATCCATAACAGAGGTCTTCAAACTTGGCAACTTTAAGACTTGTGGACTTCAACTCCCAGAATTCCTCAGCCAGCCCTCAGGTCTTAAGTCTTAAAATTGCCAAGTTTGAAGACCCCTGATCCATAATCTGATGTTATAGCCCAAGGGTCTTCAAACTTGGCCCTTTTATGACTGGTGGACTTCAACTCCCAGAATTCCTGAATCAGCATAGCTGGCTCAGGAATTCTGGGTTTTGAGGTCCACATGCAGGTTGAGCACCGGTTGGAGAGGGGATTGTAACTTCAGCCCCAACGCAGCTTGCCAGCATCCTTTTGCAGATGCAGTCAAACAGGTGGGTTACAGGTAGTCCTAGACCAGGGGTAGGCAACCTTGACTCTTTTATGATTCGTGGACTTCAACTCCCAGAATTCCTCAGCCAGCATGGGGGAACTATGGCCCCTTCATGACTTGTGGACTAACTCCCAGAATTCATCAGCCAGCATGGGGGAACTATTGCCCCTTCATGACTTGTGGACTTCAACTCCCAGAATTGCTGAGCCAGCATGGGGGAAACCCTATACAATTTTGGACAAATAGCTGTCCAGTCTCTTCTTAAAAACTTCCAGTGTTGGAGCATTCACCGCTTCTGGAGGCAGGTGGTTCCACTGGTTAATTGTTCTCACTGTCAGGAAGTTTCTCCTTAGTGCCAGGTTGCTTCTCTCTTTGGTTAGTTTCCATCTGTTGCTTCTTGTCCTGCCTTCAGGTGCTTTGGAGAAGAGCTTGACTCCCTCTTCTTTGGGGCAGCCCCTGAGATACTGGAACATTGCTATCATGTCCCCCATCACCCTTCTCTTCATTAAACTGGACATCCCAAATTCCAGCAACCGTTCCTTTTATGTTTTAGCCTCCAGTCCCCTGATCATCTTTGTGGCTCTTCTCTGCCCTCTTTCCAGAGTCTCAACATCTTTTTTACATCGTGGTGACCAAAACTGGATGCAGGGTTCCAAGGGTGGCCTTACCAAGGCCTTGTAAAGTGGTATTAACCCTTCACATGATCTTGATTCTGTCCCTCTGTTAATGCAGCCTAGCACCGTTCACAGTTGATGTCATGGTTCCAACAGATGAAACTCTTCAAAGTACTTCAAGGCATTGTTTACCTTACAGAATTTTTATTCAAGAAGCATAGCATCAGCACTAACATAGTCGAAGCCAAAATCTGAATTCCCCTCCCCTGAGCACATAATATCAAAGCACAATTCCTTCCTCCAATTAACGGTCATAAATCTGGACATTGGCAATCCTGTTTTTATCAGCCCTCACGAAAAAGTGCTGCTGAGTTTTGTCCAAATCAGTCCCTTAGATTTTGAAGCCACGATCTCATTTGCCTTCAATCTTTCCCTGGAGGATTAAATGGAGTATTGTCATAAATCATAAGCCATAAATCACATTCTCCCAATTATCTTGAAATGCAGGCTTCCCCTCCAGTTCTCCAGCCGGCCAATCCTTATCATCTCTTATTTCAATAACCTTGGTTCTCACACTAGGTTCAGCATTGTTATGTCTAGCTAAACTCTCATGCACATTCCTCCCCCCAGCATCATCTCACTCTTAACTCTAAGAGTAAAACATAAGAAGAAAAGGGTTGCATCTCCATCTGTTGTCAAAGCAAAAACATTCGATGTTGGCAGCGTTGACAAACATTCGCAGTTGGAGCCGACGCAGAATCCTTCCTGCTTCGGTGGTTTTCCGCACCTCAGCTGAGTTAATCAGTGGCCCTAGAAAGCATTGTGTGGCAAGCAAAGTGTTTACATCTGTGTGTTTATACAAGTCACGTTCGATATTGGGAAATCCAAGGGGATTTCCTTCACCCAGAAGTTTTTCCGGGAGAAAAAAAGCACTTGAGGCTTTCGGTGGAGGAAAGGGCCAGCGATGAAAACCGGTTCAGGAACTCAAAATTTGCTCAGCCTGGGCTAGAGGAACAAGGCGGACACGATTGACCCCATGGAGACCTTGGTGGTCTCCAAGCTCAGAGGTCACCAAGGACGCCACAGCTTCAACCCTGTGCTAAAGAGGTTCTCGTCTCTTAGAACATTTGATCCCAGGCATCTCTGGTCAGAGAGGACCTTGCTCAATTCTGGGTGTGGGGTCCCTGATGCTTCTCTGAGCTGGGTGGTTTTCTTGCAGATGTTTCATGACCCAACTAGGTAACATCATCAGTGCTAGAAGGGAGTGGGATTTATGGAGAGGAGGAGGAGGAGAAGAGAAAAAGAGAGAGAGAGAGAGAGAGAAAGAAAGAAAAAGGAAGGGAGGAAGGGAGGGAGGGAGGAGGAAAGAAAGGATTGTGGGGTCCTTGATGTTTTCTGAGCTGGGTGGTTTTCTTGCAGATGTTTCATGACCCAACTAGGTAACATCGTCAGTGCTTGAAGGGAGTGGGGTTTGTGGAGAGGAGGAGGAGCAGAAGAAGAAGAAAAAGAAAGAGAGAGAGAAAGAGAGAGAGAACGAAAGAAAGAAAAAGAAAGGAAGGAAGGAAGGAAGAAAGAAAGAAAGAAAGAAAGAAAGAAAGAAAGAAAGAAAGAAAGAAAGAAAGAAAGAAAGAAAGAAAGAAAGAAAGAAAGAAAGAAAGAAAGAAAGAGGATTGTGGGGTCCTTGGTGTTCTCTGATCTGGGTTGTTTTCTTGCAGATGTTTCATTACCCAACTAGGTAATATCGTCAGGGTTTGCTATCTGTTTATATACAAGTAGCTTGCTTGTAGAGAACAAACTCCACTCCCTTCTAGCACTGATGATGTTACCTAGTTGGGTCATGAAACGTCTGCAAGAAAACAGCCAAGCTCAGAGAGCACCCAGGACCCCACAGTTCAATCCTGAGCTACAAATATGGAATTCTGAGGTGTGGATATTGTTCCCGATACATTAGCTTCAGTAGTCCTCCTCCTCCTCCTCCTCCTCCTCCTCCTCCTCCTCCTCCTCCTCCTCCTCCTCTCTGCAAATCCTTCTATCACTGAGCGCAAACTCCACTTCCTTGTAGCACTGATGATGTTACCTAGTCGGGTCAGGAAACACCTGCAACAAAACCACCGCGTTCAGAAAGCATCCAGGACCCCACAGTGCAAACCTCGAGCTACAAATAATCCATTCCACGTTGTGGATTTCGTTCCCCTGCTATGTTCACAAGGTGTGTCCGAATGTGTACATTTGTCTGTGGGAGGGAGCCTCTGTTGAACCATTTGCAAGATTGTCGGGGCTGGCAAAGTCTGTCTGCGGTTTGCTGAAAGCTGCGCATGGTTTGAGGGACGTGACCTGCCCTTCACCTTGCCCAGGAGGCCGGTGGCGGCTCCATCCCACCCAGGGAGGTGTGACTCCACAAGGCTGACACACCAGGGTGGAGGAGAGTGGGGAAAGGACACCTCCCGCCCTCAAAATACAGCACAGATTTCAGCTGGGCAGCGTTGCTACCACAGGGCCCAATCTCCAAATGTCACACTCTCCAGCCTGCAAAAGATAAATCCTTTATCCCTGGCATATTTTCCTGGTTCCCAAGCATTCCTGGAGCTGCAGGATCTCCAGTTCTGTGTTTCTGGACTCTCTTGAGTTTGCACAATAGGAGGCATGAGTGAAGGGGAGAACTAACAGCTGCTTTAGTACCACTTTACAAAACCCTAGAGAGGCCACATCTGGAATACTGCAGCCAATTTTGGTCACCGTATCACAAAAAAGAGATTGAGAGTTTGGAAAAAAAAATTCAGAAAAGAGTAACTAAGAGGATCCAAGGCCTGGAGCCTAAAACATACGAAGAACGAACGGCTGCAGGATTTGGGTTTGGCCAGTCTAAAGAAAAGAAAAAACAGGGAGACATGATAGCAGTCTTCTAGTATCTGAGGGGCTGCCCCAAAGAAGAGAGGGTCATGTTATTTACCAAAGTATCAGAGGGAAGGAGAAGAAACAATGGTTGGAAACTGATCAAGGAGAGAAGCAACCTGGAATTAAGGAGAAACTTCCTAACAGTGAGGACAATTAACAAGTGGAACAGCTTGCCTCCCGAAATTGTGGGTACTCCATCATTGGAGGTTTTTAAGAAGAGACTGGACAGCCATTTGTCCGAAATGGTATAGGGTTTCCTGCCTGAGCAGGGGGTTGGACTGGATGACCTCCAAGGTCCCTTCCAACTTTATCATTATTAAGAGACTAGCTAGACAGTCACTTGTCTGAGATGGTATAGGTTCTCCTGCTCGAGCAGGGGGCTGGACTAGAAGACCTCCAAGGTCCCTTCCAGCTCTATTCTATTCTATTCTATTCTGTTCTATTCTATTCCATATTCTCTATTCTGTTCTATTATATTCTATTTTATTCTATTCCATATTTTCTATTCTGTTCTATTATATTCTATTTTATTCTATTCCATATTTTCTATTCTATTCTATTCTGTTCTGTTCTATTATATTCTATTTTATTCTATTCTATTCCATATTCTCTATTCTGTTCTATTATATTCTATTTTATTCTATTCCATATTTTCTATTCTGTTCTATTATATTCTATTTTATTCTATTCCATATTTTCTATTCTATTCTATTCTATTCTATTCTATTCTATTCTATTTTGTTGGTTTGATGACATTAAGCTGGGAGGAATAGCCAATACCCCAGAAGACAAGCTCAGGATCCCAAAGGATGTTGACAGACTTGAGCAACGAATTTTATTGTAGAGAAAAGCAAGGTTTTACACTTGGGTAGGAGAAACCAAAGGTACAAGAACAAATTTAACTGTGAGAAGCACCTTGGAGTCCTAATGGACGATCCCTTCAACCTGAGCCAGCCGTGTGTGGCAGCAGCCAAAAAAGCCAATACAATCCTTGGTTGCGTAAACAGAGGCGCAGAACCAAAATCACGTGAAGTATTAGCAATGCTTTATAAAGCCTTAGTTGAAGCAGTAGGTGTGAATTTAAATGGACTCCAGAAGATGGTAGAGGACAGGAAGACCTGGAGGAACGTTGTCCATGGGGTCGCGATGGGTCAGACACGACTTCGCAATTAACAACAAATAAAGCCTTAGTAAGGCCACACCTGGAATCCTGCATCTAGTTTTGGTTCCCACATTACAAAAAAGTTGTTGACACTTTTGGGGAAAAAAGTGCAGAGATGATTAAAGGCCTGGAGACAAAAACAAATGAAGAAAGGTTGCAGGATTTGGGTTTGGCTAGTAGTCTAAAGAAAATAAGAAATAGGGGTGACATGATAGCAGTATTCCAGTATTTGAGGGGCTACCACAAAGAAGAGGGGGTCAATTTATTTTCCAAAGCACCTGAAGGCAGGACGAGAAGCAACAAATGGAAACCAATCAAGGAGAGAAGCAAACAGGAATTAAGGAGAAATTTCCTGACAATGAGAACAGTTAACCAGTGGAATGCCTTGCCACCAGAAGTTGTGAGTGCTGCAACACTGGAGGTTTTTAAGAAGAACCCTATAAAACGGGGGATATATGTGACTTACGGAAAACGTTTTGCAATCTTTTTTTTCGCTCTAGGGCAGAGGTCGGGAACGGTGGCCCCTTCATGACTCGTGGACTTCAATTCCCAGAATTCCTGAGCCAGCATGAGGAAAACTTTGGCCCCTTCATGTCTTGTGGACTTCAACTCCCAGAATTCCTGAGCCAGCATGAGGGAACTATGGCCCCTTCATGACTTGTGGACTTCAACTCCCAGAATTCCTGAGCAGCATGGGGGAAACTTTGGCCTCTTCATGACTTGTGGACTTCAACTCCCAGAATTCCTCAGCCAGCATAACTCAGCTTGGAAACTTCTCCCTTTCCCCTCAGCATGGCTGGCTCAGGAATTCTGGGAGTTGAAGTCCACCAGTCATGAAGGGGCCATAGTTTCCCCATGCTGGCTCAGGAATTCTGGGAGTTGAAGTCCACAAGTCATGAAGGGCCTTAGTTCCCCCCCCATGCTGGCTGAGGAATTCTGGGAGTTGAAGTCCACCAGTCATGAAGGGGCCATAGTTTCCCCATGCTGGCTCAGGAATTCTGGGAGTTGAAGTCCACAAGTCATGAAGGGGCCATAGTCCCCCCCCCATGCTGGCTGAGGAATTCTGGGAGTTGAAGTCCGCCAGTCATGAAGGGGCCATAGTTCCCCCATGCTGGCTGAGGAATTCTGGGAGTTGAAGTCCACCAGTCATGAAGGGGCCATAGTTCCCCCATGCTGGCTCAGGAATTCTGGGAGTTGAAGTCCACCAGTCATGAAGGGGCCATAGTTCCCCACCCCTGTTCTAGGGAATGTATGGGGAACTTATGACAGTTCGTTTAATCTCTTGATCTGTCTGTCAATCTCAGTGCTTGTTCCTTCTCTGAGTTTGCTTGTTACTATTGATTTAGATTTCCATTTTACATGGTGCGGGTGTGTTTAAACTTGCCCGTAGTTTTTCATCCAGACTGTGACCAGGGCGCCAGTCTCTTGTGTAAACAATTAACACCTCCCCTTTCCTCACAGAGTAATACCATAAAATAAAGATTTCCCATTTTGCATTGTCAAACGGTGGACTGGAGCAGACACCTTATATTATTTAAGTGATTACATTGCTTGGCAACAGATTGTTTGGATGCTAAACAGAAGCTTGGTGTAGTTTTACTTTACTTATTTTATGTTGTTGTTGTTGTTCTGGCCATCAAAGATATATATTTCAATCTCTCTCTCTACTTCCACCCCTTCTCTTTTTCTCCTTCGTTTCTACCTTCTTCCTTCCTCGTTTCTTTCTCTCCAGCCTTTCTTGTTTTCCTCTGTTCCTCAGATTTTGTTTAACTTCCTTCCTTCCTTCTTCTTCCTTCCACTTTCTTTGCACTTTCACTAACCTTCCCTTTCCCTCCGTTTCTTTCTTCCTCATCTGTTCCCATCTTTGCTTCCTTCCATCTCTCTTTCCTCCGTCTCTTACTTCTTCTCCTATTTACTTATTTACTTCCTTCCAGTCTTCCCTCCCTTCCTTATCTCTTCCTTTCTCTCTCCCTCCTTCCTTCTTTCCTTCCTTCTCCCCCTCCCCTTTCCTTCTTCCATCCCTTCTTTCTCCTTTGTCTATTTCCTCCCTCCCTCCTTCCATTTCCTTCCTTCCCTCTGTCCTCCCTTCCTCCTCTCTTGATCCTCTCCCTTTCCCTTCCTTCCTCCTTCCCTCCATTTCTTCCTTCCCTTCTTCCCTCCTTTATCTTTTTCCTTCCTTCCCTCCCTTTCGTCCTTCCTTCTTCCCTCCTTTATCTTTTTCCTTCCTTCCTTCCACCCACTTCTTTTTGCACTTTCACTTACCTTTCCTTTCTTCCTCCTTCCCTCCCTTTCTTCCTTTCCTTCTTCCCTCCTTTATCTTTTTCCTTCCTTCCTTCCTCCTTCCCTCCCTTTCTTCCTTCCCTTCTTCCCTCCTTTATCTTTTTCCTTCCTTCCTTCCACCCACTTCTTTTTGCACTTTCACTTGCCTTCCCTTACTTCCTCTCTTTCTCCCTCCCGTTCTTCCTTCCCTCCTTTATCTTTTTCCTCCCTCCCTCCCTCCCTCCCTCCCTCCCTCTCTTACACGCACACACTCTCACCAACACAGACTTTTCTTTCCTTCTTCCTTTCCCAGCCTTGGGCACCCTCACTGTCCCTATTGCAGAAAACCCACCCTTGCAAAGAGGAGGGGGAACCAGCAGCCCCTCCTCATTCTCCCCCCCCCCCCGTGGGGAGAGGCAAAGCGGGCGGGGGTCGGTCTCTCTCTGTGGAGTTGGTGGGCTCAGCTTCAGCAATCCCAGAGTATGGCTCCTGACTGGGACAAGGCTGCCATCTGCTGGCCCATAGAGCTCATAGCAAGCCAGAATTTTGGATGTTCATTGCTATTAAAAAAAGTTTACAGCAGGGGCCCTTTTATGACTCGTGGACTTCAACTCCCAGAATTCCTCAGCCAGCATAGCTCAGCATGGAAACCTCTCCCTTTTCCCTCAGCATGGCTGGCTGAGGAATTCTGGGAGTTGAAGTCCCCAAGTCATGGAGGGGCCATTGTTCCCCCAGATTGGCTCAGGAATTCTGGGAGTTGAAGTCTACAAGTCATGAAGGGGCCATAGTTCCCTCATGCTGGCTCAGGAATTCTGGGAGTTGAAGTCCACAAGTCATAAAAGGGCCAAGTTGGAAGACCCCTGCTCTATCCCATTTTTCCAGCCATTGATAAAATAAGTTCCGTGTTTAAAAATATTCTGAATCTTCTTTTTCTTTGATCCTCAGTGTAATGTCTGTCCATTTCAGCACAGTCCAGTATTTTATAATTATAATAATAATAACAACAACAACAATAACAACAGCAACAACAACTTGGAAGGGACCTTGGAGGTCATCTAGTCCAACCCCCTGCTCAGGGGGGGAGTTAAAGTCCACAAGGCATAAAAGAGCCAGGTTTGAAGACCCCTGGTTGGCTGAGGAATTCTGGGAGTTGAAGTCCACACGTTTGGAGAGCCATGCTCTAAACCAGAGGTCCCCAACCTTTCGGGCACCAGGGACTGGTTCCGTGGAGAGAGATTTTTCCACGGACCAGAGAGTGCATGGTTTTGGGTGCTGCCTGCATCCTGCGGATGGAGCTTCGCTTGTTTGCGCAGACCGGTTGCTGGCATGCCGCGGCCCGGTACCAGTCCATATACCGGGGGTTGTGGAGACCCCTACTCTAAACCAGGAGCGGGGAACAATAGCCTCTTAGGAATGAGACTCTAGAACAGTGGTTCTCAACCTGTGGGTTGGGACCCCATTTGGGGTCAAACGACCATTTCACGGGGGTCGCCAAACGCAGTCCGCCATTTTTTCCCCCTTTTCCTTAGCTGTGCTGCTCCCTTTTATTCTATTGGCTTTTGAAAGCCAGTAGAATAGACTCTCTTGAATAGAGTCTAATTCTATTGGCTTTCAAAAGCCCATAGGAATTGTCCAGGCTGTCTCTGCCCTGCTGAGCCCGCCAAAAGTCCCATTCTGCAAACGGTGCTGCACCAGTTGAGTAGTCCTCGACTTACGACCGGTTGGGTAGTCCTCGACTTACGACCGGTTGGGGGTCGCAGCATTAAAAAGGTTGAGAACCACTGCTCTAGAAAGAGTGCAGAGAAGAGCAACAAAGATGATTCGGGGACTGGAGGCTAAAACATATGAAGAACGGTTGCTGGAATTGGGTATGTCTAGTTTAATGTAGAGAAGGACGAGGGGGGACATGATAGCAGTATTCCAGTATCGCAGGGGCTGCCCCACAGAAGAGGGAGTCAAGCTATTCTCCAAAGCACCTGAAGGCAGGACAAGAAACAACGGGTGGAAACTCATCAAGGAGAGAAGCAACCTAGAACTAAGGAGAAACTTCCTGACAGTTAGAACAATTAACCAGTGGAACAACCTGCCTCCAGAAGCGGTGAATCCTCCAACACTGGAGGTTTTTAAGAAGAGACTGGACAGCCATTTGTCTGAAATGGTATAGGATTTCCTACCTGAGCAGGGGGTTGGACTAGATGACCTCCAAGGTCCCTTCCAACTTTACTATTATTATTATTATTAATTCCCCAGCCAGCCACGTTCTGGCCCAGGCCTTCCGACAGGAGACAAGATCAGGTGGAAAGCAAACGAGAAGAACTAGGTCTAACTACTCTTTGTCTTAAAACTCCAGATTCACCGCCCCGCACGGACGATTCGAGGTCGAACCGGGAGCCCCCAGAAGTCCCGGGGATGGATAACCAGACGTCTCCAGCTGCTGTGAAGGACTCGTGCACGTACCACGAAGAGTTTAAGCAGATCCTGCTGCCGGTGGTCTACTCCGTCGTCCTGGCGTTGGGGTTCCCCTTGAACTTCGTGGTCATCATCCAGATCTGGCTGTCCCGGAAGGTCCTGACCCGGACTATGATCTACATGCTGAACCTGGCGGTGGCCGACTTACTCTATGTCTGCTCTCTGCCGCTGCTGATCTACAACTATTCCCAGAAGGACTACTGGCCCTTTGGCGACTTCACCTGCCGCTTCATCCGGTTCCAGTTCTACACCAACTTGCACGGCAGCATCCTTTTCCTGACCTGCATTAGCGTCCAGCGCTATCTGGGCATCTGCCACCCGCTCTCCACCTGGCACAAGAAACGGGGCAAACGCTTCACTTGGGGGGTCTGCATCCTGGTTTGGATCGTGGTCACTGCTCAGTGCCTGCCCACCTTCCTCTACGCCTCCACCGGGATCCAGAGGAACCGCACCGTCTGCTACGACCTGAGCACGCCAGAAAACTCAGGCGGGTACTTCCCCTACGGCATCACCCTGACCGTTACGGGCTTCTTGATCCCTTTTCTCTCCATCCTGGGCTGCTACTGTAGCATGACCAAGATCCTTTGTCAGAAGGACGAGTTGATTGGGCTGGCCGTCCGCAAGAAGAAGGACAAAGCCATCCGGATGATTGTTATCGTGGTCCTCGTCTTTGCCATCAGCTTCTTCCCCTTCCACTTGACCAAGACCATCTACCTGATCATCCGCTCCTTTCCCGAGGTCCACTGCCTCACCCGCCAGGCCTTTGCCATCACCTACAAGTGCACCCGTCCTTTTGCCAGTATGAACAGCGTCCTGGACCCCATCCTTTTCTACTTCACCCAGCAGAAATTTCGGGAAAGCACGCGACACTTGTTGGACAAGGTCAGCTCCAAGTGGAAGCACGATTCGTGAGGATGGGCCGAGAACGGGCGTCAACTGGAAGGAGATCTGATCTTCGACCAAGGACAGGCTGGTGGTCCTCACCCCGGGGCCCAACCGGCGGGAGAAAACCGCCAACGGTCAGCCGCAGGAGGCCGTGCCAATCCGTGAGAAGGTCCTCCAGAGGAACACCGGCGTGTAAATACAGGCCTGGCCATCCGTTCTTCTCATCCGTAGGTTTGGGGTACGAAGGTCTTCAACCGTTGGAGGCTGATCGATTGGACCGGGAGATTTCTGGATCCCCTGTTTGTGTGAAAAGGGAGACCAAGCAGAAAAATTCAAAGCAGGAATCGCGAAGGCTGCTTTTCTAAACCACGACAACCAAGCCCGTTGGAAGGAAAATCCCAAGCTAATATTTTTTATCAAAAAGGCAGAGGGGGTCTCCCAATCACACCCTTTGTAAGTGCAGGCCTTTGGGGGGGGGGAAGGAATACAGTGCTTTTACTCGGGAATAAACTAAATATTGGCATTCTGCTGAATGACAAACGTGCCACACACAGTAAGGTGTGTGTGTGGGGGTTTTAATTTAATAAATGTACAGTTAAGGACCTACCAAGATATGCTTTATGGTGGAATAACAGAACAACAGAGGTGGAAGTGACCTTGGACGTCTTCCAGTCTAACCGGAAACCTTATAACGTGTCCAGTCTCTTCTTAAAAACTCCCAGCGATGGAGCGCCCACAATTTCTCGTGGCAAGTTGTTCCAATGGTTAATTGCTCTCACTTTCAAGAAGTTTCTCCTTAGTTCTAGGTTGCTTCTCTCCTTGATTCGTTTCCACCCGTTGTTCTGCAGATTGACTAGAGACTTTGGCATCAAAATATGGAAAGACTCCAGAGTGGGGCTTACGAGTGTCCCCACGTGACCTGTGAGATATGTGGATTTAAGACCCTGTTGTGGGAGAGGGGATCGACTGCAGGATCTAAAAGGGATTACCATGCAGCTAGGAAGAAATCTCGGCCGTTCAAAAGCTCCAGACGTCCGCTACGGATGGGCCCTTGAGAAGGCATTTTGAGGATCAAAAAGTGTGCAGCTCCATTGCAGGACCGTTCTCCATCCTCTATGGATCCGGGAGAATCTTCTCGGGATCTTCCCAGGATATATCCCAGCAGCCCACTGGAAAAGGATTTTGACTCAGAGCAGTGGTTCTCAACCTGCGGGTCGGGACCCCATTTGGGGTCGAACGACCATTTCACGGGGGTCGCCAAACAATGCAGTCCGCCATTTTTTCCCCCCTTTTCCTTAGCTGTGCTACTCCCTTTTATTCTATTGGCTTTTGAAAGCCAATAGAACAGACTCTCTTGAATAGAGTCTAATTCTATTGGCTTTCAAAAGCCAATAGGAATTGTCCAGGCTGTCTCTGCCCTGCTGAGCCCGCCAAAAGTCCCATTCTGCAAACGGTGCTGCACCAGTCGAGTAGTCCTCGACTTACGACCGGTTGAGTAGTCCTCGACTTACGACCGGTTGGGGGTCGCGGCATTAAAAAGGTTGAGAACCACTGACTCAGAGGAACTGTATTTATGCACTTATTTGGGAAAAAATGGACTTGGAAGCAGAATTGGGGTCCCCTTCAATTCTGCCCTCTTTTATTTTGGGTCTCCTGATTCCAGGAAAGTGTGTGTTGAGGTTTTACCGCATACAGGTTGTCCTTGACTTACAACCGTTCATTTAGTGACTGTTGGAAGTTACAAGGGCGCTGATAAAAAGGGACTTGGCACCGTTTTTCACACTTAACGACCGTTGCAGCCTCCCTGTGGTCATGTGTGATCCACAGTTCAGAGCTTTGACAACTGACTCATATTTAGGACGGTTTGCGGCGTCCCCGGGGGGGGGGAACAAATTCACTTAACAACCGTGTTGCCAACTTAGCCACTTAAGCGATTCACTTAACAACGGTGGGAGGAAAGGTCGTAAAAGGGGGCAAAACTCACTTAACGACTGTCCTGCTTAGCAATGGTGATTTCGGTCGTACGTCAAGGGCTACCTGTGTATTAAATTCACGCCTACCTGAAATATTCATTAGCTGTATGGATGTTTTATGCTTTGCCTTCCCTTCCAGGGCTTCTGGCTCTTTTGCTTTGGAAATGCATAAAATAAACCGAAATGTCTAAAATCAACTGCGGACGGAGAGACCAGCTCCAATCTTCATTGCACGAATCCAGCACGGTCCTCGGTGGGCTCAGTGCCGGGTTCGAGTTCAAAAAACGTGGCCTCCGAAATGCAGTCCCTGAACGCAGGTTTGGGGTTCAGGATTTGAAAAGACAAAAAAAAGAAGAAATATCTGAGCTGGTCAATTGTATTGGATGAACGGCCCCCTTGGAATAAAATGCAAGCCGGTTGTGGGTGTTCGGCCAGGAAGGGCAATGAAATGGCGGCTATTTTTCAATTTCAGCCTAGGCAGCCTCGGTCGGCTGAAGATTTGTTCCTACGGTTCAGCAGCCTGCAAAGTGGAGACTGGAGCCAGGACGAGGCTTTTTAAGGAAAGCGACTGACCGCATTGATGATGTGACCTAGTTGGGTCATGAAAGGTCTGCAAGAAAACCACCCAGCTCAGAGAGCACCAAGGACCCCACAGTTCTCCTCCTCCTCCTCTTCTTCTTCTTCCACAAACCACACTCCCTTTTAGCACTGATGATGTTACCTAGCTAGGTCATGAAACGTCTGCAAGAAAACCACCCAGCTCAGAGAGCATCAAGGACCCCACAGTTCTCCTCCTCCTCCTCCTCCTCCTCTTCCTCCTCCTCCTCCTCCTCCTCCTCCTCCTCTTTTTCCACAAACCACACTTCCTTCTAGCACTGATGATGTTACCTAGCTGGGTCATGAAACGTCTGCAAGAAAACCACCAAGCTCAGACAGCACCAAGGACCCCACAGTTCTTCTCCTCCTCCTCCTCCCATTCTCCTTATCCCCCATTTCACAAACTTAACTCTCTTCTAGCACTGATGATGTTACCTAGTTTGATAATAAAACATGTGCAAGAAAACCACCAAGCTCAGAAAACACCAAGGATCCCACAGTCCTTTTCTCCTTCTTCTTCTTCTTCTTCTTCTTCTTCTTCTTCTTCTTCTTCTTCTTCTTCTTCTTCTTCTTCTTCTTCTTCTTCTTCTTCTTCTTCTTCTTCTTCTTCTTCTTCTTCTTCCTCCTCCTCCTCCTCCTCCTCCTCCTCCTCCTCCTCTTCTTCTTCCACAAACCCTACTTCCTTCTAGCTCTGCTGATGTTCCTTAGTTGGGTCATGAAACATCTGCAAGAAAACCACCCAGCTCAGAGAGCATCAAGGACTCCACAGCTTCCTCCTCCTCCTCCTCCTCCTTCTTCTTCTCCTCCTTCCTTCTTCTTCTTTCTTCTTCTTCTTCTTCTTCTTCTTCTTCTTCTTCTTCTTCTTCTTCTTCTTCTTCTTCTTCTTCTTCTTCTTCTTCTTCTTCTTCTTCTTCTCCTCCTCCTCTTCTCTTCCCCCACTCCCTTCTAGCACTGATGATGTTACCTACTTGGGCTGTGAAACATCTGCAAGAAAACAACCCAGCTCAGAGAGCATCAAGGACTCCACAGTTCTATCCTGAGCTAGAAATATTAATTCCTGTCAATTCCCTTGACTGGTAGAGGATTTCTTTCTCTCTTTGAGGTCAGGGATGAGATTTATTGGGGGGAAAAAAACATCAATGAATAACTGGGGACATCAGAGTTTAACACAAATTATTATGCCTTACAGTTAAGATCTTGCATATACAATTTCTTCCTATCAGCTGTCCATGTTGTGCTTTTTGTGGGCAGTGGCCTGGATGCAAAAGGTGTGTGCATG
This sequence comes from Crotalus adamanteus, assembly GCA_039797435.1. Taxonomy (NCBI): domain Eukaryota; kingdom Metazoa; phylum Chordata; class Lepidosauria; order Squamata; family Viperidae; genus Crotalus; species Crotalus adamanteus. Next base: position 124,329,251 of record CM077921.1, read on the forward strand.
CGTTGTTGTTGGGTTGCAGTGTTTTTCTATTTTATTTTATTTTATTTTATTTTATTTTATTTTTGGAATGGCAGTATGCAGATCTTCCAAGCATGCTGTTCATTTCTGTTTAGTATTTCTCACTCACTTGAATTAGAATCGTGTTTCTCAAACTCAGCAACTTTTAAGATGTGTGGACTTCAACTCCCAGAATTCCATAGCCAGCAAGGCTGGGACTTGAAGCTCAACTGTCTTCAAAGTGGCCAAATCTGAAAAATCAGTAAATGAGAAGAATAAATATTTCAGTTTGACTTCTGTGCAAACTCATAAGAGGAGTACACGTGTTCCACAATTCAAAAAATAATTCTGGCTTTTGTACTGGGGAAAGATTCTCAGTTTTTGGTCCGTTTTTTTAGGAGGTGTCTTTACAAAAAAACTGAATATCTAATTGGAGCCTTTGCAGCTTCTTCTTTTTTTTTCCTTAGGAGCATTCTCACAATCCTCAAATCACAAATTATCCAACCTCATTTTAGGTGAACGGGCCCAGCATCAGTGATTAAGCATTTGTGCTGAAAGGAAGGGAGGGAGGGAAGGAAGGAAGGAAGGAAGGAAGGAAGGAAGGAAAGAAGGAAGGAAGGAAGGAAGGAAGGAAGGAAGGAAGGAAGGAAGGAAGGAAGGAAGGAAGGAAGGAAGGAAGGAAGGAAGGAAGGAAAAATGTACCCATGTCTTGATGTACTTAGTCATATGCTTGTGTGCTAAAATAAAAAGCTGACGTAAAGTACATAAATGCAAAGGGGAAAAAAAATCACACCAGTGGATTCCCTGAGATTGTTTTGACGATAGAAGTTTGCAAAAAAGAGAGAGAGAGAGAAAGCCAGAGAAAGAGAGAGAGAGAAAGAAAGAAACAGAGAGAGGAAGACAGAGAAAGACAGAAAGAAAGACAGAGCGAAAAAGAGAGAAACAAAGACAAAAAGAAAGAAAAAAAGAGAAAAAGGGAAAGAAAGACAGTGACAGAGAAACAGAAAGAGAAAGAAAGATGGAGACAGAAAGAGCGAGAAGGAGAAAGACGAGACAGAAAAAGACAGAGACAAAGAGAAAGACGGAGACAAAGAGAAAGAAAATGACAGAGAAAGAGAGAAAGACATAGAGAGAGAGAGATGAAATCTGGATCTTGAGATAACCTGGGAATGAAGTTGGATAGGGGAAAATCACATACAGGTCATCCTCGACCTACAACCATTCACTTAGTGACTGTTCAGAGTTACAATGGCATTGAAAAACATGACCTATGACTGTTCTTCACACTTACGACTGCTGCAACATCCTTGTGATCAAAATTCGGGTGCTTGGCAACTGATTCACATTACTGATGGTCGCAGTGTCCCCGGGGGGGGCATGTGACCCCCTTTTGTGACCTCCTGACAAGCCATGGGGGAAGCCGGATTCACTTAATGACCATGTGACTAACTGAACAACTGAAGAGCTTTTAAGAAGAAACTGGACAGCCATTTGTCTGAAATGGTATAGGGTCTCCTGCTTGGAACAAGTGGTTGGACTAGATGACCTCTAAGTTCCCTTTCAACTCTGTTGTTCTGTCGTCATCTCTGCATCTTAAGAGCAGTCCTGAGGATGCCTGCAAAGCATTGGGGGGGGGCAGGGGGGAGGAAGGGAACCGTCCTTAAAATCCCCAGCAAAACTCCGCTGGGTCAATGGATAACTGATTAAAAAGCAAGATTCCACTTTCTCTGCTGGGGGCATTAGCAGGTTATTCTGTAACTAAACAGCGTCCTGATAAAAGGGCCGTTTCAGAATAGAATTACTAAGCAGCTCCTGAAGCACACACAACCCTGTTGTGCGTTTACAGCAGGCATACATGCGTTCGTTGTGTTACAACTTGGTTGAGAACTTACTTACGCGGTGACGCTCACCAGAGCTCTAAATTGCTTTTTTTGCTTCCAGTTCAGAAAACTCTCGTAATCTTTGCAAATCTCAGATTCCAGCTCTGTTATTCTGTATTTTTGTTATTTCTGCATTAGTGTATAGCAGTGGTTCTCAACCTGTGGGTCGGGGCCCCATTTGGGGTCGAACGACCATTTCATGGGGGTCGCCAAACAACGCAGTCCGCCATTTTTCCCCCCTTTTCCTTAGCTGTGCTGCTCCCTTTTATTCTATTGGCTTTCGAAAGCCAATAGAATAGACTCTCTTGAATAGAGTCTAATTCTATTGGCTTTCAAAAGCCAATAGGAATTGTCCAGGCTGTCTCTGCCCTGCTGAGCCCGCCAAGAGTCCCATTCTGCAAACGGTGCTGCACCAGTTGAGTAGTCCTCGACTTACGACCGGTTGAATAGTCCTCGACTTACGACCGGTTGGGGGTCGCAGCATTAAAAAGGTTGAGAACCACTGGTGTATAGAATTGGCTTTTAGGTCCTTATAGGGGCCACTTGGGCAGCTGAAAAGAGATATTCGGCCTGGATAAACTCAGATTAGTTCTGCTGAGTGACAGTTTAGCTCCATTTTCAATCTTTTCTCGACACGGTTGTGAAGTGAATCACTGTGGGGGCTCAATTAGTAACACGGTCGTTAAGCAAATCTGGCTTCCCCCCCCCATTGACTTTGTCAGCAGGTCACCAAAGGGGATCACGTGATCCAGGGACACTGCGACTGTCGTAAATATGAGTCAGTTGCCAACATCTGAATTTTGAACACGTGACCCATGGGGATGCTGCGACGGTCGTAAGTGTGAGAAACGGTCATATGTCGCTTATTTCGACACTGTGGTAACTTAGAACAGTCGCTAAATGGACATTTGTAAGTCAAGGATCTGTATTGAGTTGAGGAAAGCCTTTACTTCTTCACTGACATCCCGCCTCCATTTTGGAAACTCAAGGTAGCAAACTGAATGCTTCTGCCTGCTATTTTCTCTTTCACAACAACCCTTTGAGGTGGGCTGGGCTGAGGCAGAGGTCCAAAGTTACTCAGGCACGTCCATGGCTGAGGAAGGACTAGAATTCACGTCTCCAAGTTTCTAGTCCAGCACTTTTCACTAACCTTCGAATAATGACCAGAATAGAATAGATCTCAGAATAACAGAACTGGGAGGGACCTTGGAGGTCTTCTAGTCCAACCCCCTGATCAAACAGGACTAGGTGGAGAAAATTGCTGTGCGTGCCAACAAGGTAGGGGAAATAGATATTTTTTTAAAAGGTCCCAATGCACTGTGGCCTAACAGTCGTAAAATGGTCCGTCGTGTAATTTATGATCGTTTTTGTGATGCTCATTAACCAAACGCCACGATTGTTAAGCGAATCCGTTGTTCATGATGGTGTGGTTTTGTGGAAAACTGGGAATAAGCCCTGGGTTTTAGTAAAACCATCGTAAAACATGCTCCTTTGAGCACAGGACACAACAAACAGCTGTAAATATGGTTGTGTGGTCAAGCACTCAAAGTGTGACCGTGAGAACTGTGGTTCTGGGTTGTCAGTCCCTGTTCCCAGATAGGTCATAACTTCAAACGCTCGCTAAGTGACAGGTCATCAGTTGAGGACTACCCATCCTACATCAGACTGGCTAATGACTGCATTCAGACAACCTGGCTCCAGAAGTTGTGGTGCCTCCAGACGTTGTGAGTGCTCCAACACGGGAGGCTTTTAAGAAAAGATCGGACAGCCATTTGCCCGAAATGGTCTAGGGCAGGGGTCTTCAAACTTGGCCCTTTTATGACTTGTGGACTTCAACTCCCAGAATTCCTCAACTAGGCACGCTGACTGAGGAATTCTGGGAGTTGAAGTCCACAAGTTATAAAAGGGCCAAGTTTGAAGACCCCTGGACTTCAACTCCCAGAATTCCTCAACTAGACACGCTGACTGAGGAATTCTGGGAGTTGAAGTCCACAAGTCATAATAGGGCCAAGATTTGAACACCCCTGGTCTAGGGTCTCCTGCCTGAGCAGAGGGGTTGGACTAGAAGACCTCCAAGATCCCTTTTAACCTTCAAGACGTGTTTTCTTTTTGTTTTTTGGGGGGGGCTTAGCTTAGTGTGTTTTGCGCAATACGTTGAATCATAAATGAAGTGCAGTGAAGCTGTTACGGCGGGAAAAACGGTTCCATTTCTGTGATTTTAGTGGTGATGTGGGGGCCTAAACGCTTCATTGCCCTGACTTGGGCAAACAGCTAAGGAACAAGGCTTCCTACCTGGAGTAGCTGCTCCAGGAACACATTTCCTTAAGATCAACCTTTCGCCTAGAATGGAGCATGTTACCAACTGGCAATTCATTACTTATTTATTTATTGAGCACACCTGCATGTTGATGACTGCCGGGACTCATGGAGAGTTAATATTAAGGAAACCCTAAATCCCAAATGCAATTAGAAGGCAGAGGCACAACAACAAAACAAAGCAATAAAAACAACAGACTAACTCAGGGGTAGGCAACCTGGGCTCTTTTATGACTCGTGGACTTCAACTCCCAGAATTCCTGAGCCAGCCACACTGAGGAGAAATGGAGAAGTTTCCAAGCTGAGCCATGCTGGCTCAGGAATTCTGGGAGTTGAAGTCCACGAGTCCTGAAGGGGCCATAGTTCCCCCATGTTGGCTCAGGAATTTTGGGAATTGAAGTCCACAAGTCATGAAGGGGGGTCATAGTTCCCCCATGCTGGGTGAGGAATTCTGGGAGTTGAAGTCCGCAAGTCATGAAGGGGCCAAAGTTCCCCCATGTTGGCTCAGGAATTCTGGGAGTTGAAGTCCCCGAGTCATGAAGGGGCCATAGTTCCCCCATGTTGGCTCAGGAATTCTGGGAGTTGAAGTCCCCGAGTCATGAAGGGGCCGTAGTTCCCCCATGCTGGCTGAGGAATTCTGGGAGTTGAAGTCCGCGAGTCATGAAGGGGCCACAGTTCCCCCATACTGGCTCAGGAATTCTGGGAGTTGAAGTCCGCGAGTCATGAAGGGGCCATAGTTCCCCCATGTTGGCTCAGGAATTTTGGGAATTGAAGTCCACAAGTCATGAAGGGGGGTCATAGTTCCCCCATGCTGGGTGAGGAATTCTGGGAGTTGAAGTCCGCAAGTCATGAAGGGGCCAAAGTTCCCCCATGTTGGCTCAGGAATTCTGGGAGTTGAAGTCCCCGAGTCATGAAGGGGCCATAGTTCCCCCATGTTGGCTCAGGAATTCTGGGAGTTGAAGTCCCCGAGTCATGAAGGGGCCATAGTTCCCCCATGCTGGCTGAGGAATTCTGGGAGTTGAAGTCCGCGAGTCATGAAGGGGCCACAGTTCCCCCATACTGGCTCAGGAATTCTGGGAGTTGAAGTCCGCGAGTCATGAAGGGGCCATAGTTCCCCCATGTTGGCTCAGGAATTTTGGGAATTGAAGTCCACAAGTCATGAAGGGGGGTCATAGTTCCCCCATGCTGGGTGAGGAATTCTGGGAGTTGAAGTCCGCAAGTCATGAAGGGGCCAAAGTTCCCCCATGTTGGCTCAGGAATTCTGGGAGTTGAAGTCCCCGAGTCATGAAGGGGCCGTTGTTCCCCCATGCTGGCTGAGGAATTCTGGGAGTTGAAGTCCGCGAGTCATGAAGGGGCCACAGTTCCCCCATACTGGCTCAGGAATTCTGGGAGTTGAAGTCCGCGAGTCATGAAGGGGCCACAGTTCCCCCATGCTGGCTCAGGAATTCTGGGAGATGAAGTCCCCGAGTCATGAAGGGGCCAAAGTTTTCCCCATGCTGGCTCAGGAATTCTGGGAGTTGGTCCACGAGTCATGAAGGGGCCATAGTTCCCCCATGCTGGCTGAGGAATTCTGGGAGTTGAAGTCCACCAGTCATGAAGGGGCCACAGTTCCCCCATGCTGGCTGAGGAATTCTGGGAGTTGAAGTCCACGAGTCATAAAAGAGCCAAGGTTGCCTACCCCTGGACTAACTACTAGAACCACGGGCTAACTCAGTCCTGTCCTCTGCCTTAACAAACTAAGCGACATGAGGGGAAAGCAGAGGAACAGAAAGGGAAGTGAAAAGCACGGATGGAGAAGGTGTGTGTCTGAAAGAGGGAGGGAGGAGGAGGAGGAGAAGGAAGAGGAGGAGGGGGAAGGGGGGAGGAGGAGGAGAGGAGGAAGGGGGCAGGCAGGCCAGAAGACCAGAAATGAGGAAAGGAAGGAAGGAAGGAATGGAGGGAGGGAGGGAAGGAAGGAAGGAAGGAAGGAAGGAAGGAAGGAAGGAAGGAAGGAAGGAAGGAAGGAAGATGTCAAGGGCAGGAGAAAGAGAAAGAAGAAAAGGGAATGGACTTGAAAAAGAGAAGAAAAAATAGAAGAGAAGGAAGGAAATAGAAAAGAGATAGGATGGAGGAGAATCGTAGAACAGAATAGAGCTGGAAGGGACCTTGGAGGTCTTCTAGTCCAGCCCCCTGCTCAAGCGGGAGAACCTATATACCATTTCAGACAAATGGCTGTCCAGTCTCTACTTAAAAACTTCCAGAGAAGGAAGGAAGGAAAGGAAGGAAGGAAGGAAGGAAGGAAGGAAGGAAGGAAGGAAGGAAGGAAGGAAGGAAGGAAGGAAGGAAGGAAGGAAGGAAAGATGACAAAGGTAAAAGAAGGAGAAGGGGAAGAAGGAAAGAGGGAGGGAGATTATTGTGTATTAGATCCAATTCAATATCTGAAGGAATCCATCTTTTAAGGAGCGCTTTCTGTAGCTCTTCCAGGAAGTCATTAGGCCTCCTGGAAGAAGCCTGGTCTGGTCTGAGGAAGCCCAAGTAGGGAAGAACTTAAAGAGGCAACGAGTATTGTTTCCACAGACTTTCCTCCCACTTTGAGCATACCTTTCTCTTCCCATCTGTAAAATGGGCTGATCCCACTGCCTTCCCCCATAACAACGGAAAGGAACACTAGCATTACCTTGAGGTGAGATAGACGGGTGGGCAATACATTTTACAAATAAAACGAAGCCCATATATAAACTTATGCACGTGGCGAATCTAAACAATACGGGGACGATATTCACGCAGGTTTCCCTTCCTGCTTGTGTCGTTGAACCACGTTGGTTTAATTCAAGCAGTCCTCAGCTTACGACCCCATGCCCACGCCCACGGTCGCATGATCAGAACCCAGGCACTTGGCAATCAACCATCATGCATTTATGACAGTTGTAAATCCCGGGTTCACATGGTGGCTTTGCGCCTTTTATTATTATTATTTTAAATATGTTTTATTGATTTTTTTTAACATAATCACCTTAATATTTGCTAAACAGCATGTTGTCTGGGTTAGTATTTAAAAAACAATATGCCTTGAGAATAAGGGGTCTGAAAGAAGATAAAACTCAAGATTTGATGGAAATGGTGATTAATGACCTGGCTGTTATTTTGAATATTGATAAAGAAGATTTACGTGGGGATGTGGAAAGAATTTATAGAGTTAACTCTTGGATTGCAAAACAGAGGAATTTGCCTAGAGATGTGGTGATATATTTTGCTAAGAAGTCTTTGCGAAATCAGATTCTACAAACTTTTTATAATAAAAGATTTCAGATTGCTGCCCAAGACATCATCATCTTAAAGGAAATTCCACCTAAAATTTTAAGAAGCAGAAAGGATTTTGCTTTCTTAGTAAATGAACTTAAAGTGAGACAAATGCCATTCAGATGGGAGATTCCGATGGGCATTGTTTTGAGCCATGCGGGGACACGTTATAGACTTAACACAGTTGCTAAAGCTAAGGAATTTTATAAAGCGGTCCTGGGAGCAGGCTCTCCTTTGCCCATGATGCATAAAATTTCGAGTGACAAAGAGATGGAACAGAAATCTGAAGGTACAGGGATGATGACTGCTGGACAGGTGGTATGGATGTCTCAACCAGAGGTTAAAGAACAGAGAATGACCCGTGCAGCACACAAACGTAAAGAAAAAGACCAACAGAAAAAAGGAAAAGAAAAAGAAATTGAAGAATCTACTCAGCAAATTGCTTCAGTGCCGGTGGGAGGAGCAAGACCCAAAAGCTCTGTTACATATTCATCAGCAGCAGAATTTGAGCGGATCTTCTCCAGGCTGAAGGCCAAGGGAGATGGCAAAGCTCCTGTCCTGGAATGTTAATGGATTAAACATTCCTCAAAAGAGAAAAAAAATTTACCACTACTTGAAACAACATAATAATGATATTATTTGTTTGCAAGAAACTCATATTACAGCTAAAGATCAAAAATATTTAAATAATCCTCGTTTGGGATCTCATTTTGTATCTCCCGCCCCTGGGAAGAAAGGGGGTGTGGTAATCTATGTTAAACAGAATTTATCTGCTACCCTGTTAGAATCAGATCCTTATGGAAGATATGTTATGCTTGAACTTGGTTTATATGGTAAGAAAATTCTTATTGTGGGGTTGTATGCACCAAACCAGCAACAGGAGCAATTTTATAGGTTATTACATCAGAAAATAACTTTGTTGGACTATAGATCTGTGATTTTAATGGGAGATTGGAACGGTGTCTTAGATACACAAATGGACAAAAAAGGTTTTTCTACTTTTTTTAAACAGGCTAAATTACCTAAAGCCTTCTTTGATATGAAAGAAGATTGGGAATTGAGAGACTATTGGCGTGAACGTAATCAAGAAGAAAAGGATTTCACGTTTTTCTCAGATAGACACCAATCTTTCTCAAGAATTGATTTCTTTTTGATTACAACAGACTTATACAACAGGGTGAAGAATGTAAAAATTTTTCCTAGGACGTTGTCGGATCATAGTCCTGTTTGGATGGAACTGTTTGTAGAGAAGGAAGATAGGAGATCCTGGAGGGTGAATGAGAATTTATTTAAACAAGAAAAAAATGTTCACAAATTAAAGGAATGTTTAAAGGAATATTTTATTTTAAATATGAACAAGGGAACATCAATGTCAATGGTGTGGGATGCAAGTAAAGCTTTCATGCGTGGTATTTTGATAAAAATGAATAATTTGCATAGACAGAAACAGATTCAGAAACGGAAAGATTTGGAAGAGGAGATTAAATTAAAAGAGAAACTTTTAATTTCAAATCCCTTAGATGAAAAGGTTAAAGGAGCTTTAAAATTGTTAAAAACACAATTTAACATGTTAATGGCTGATCAAGTTGCAACTAATTTGCTATTTATGAAACAAAATACATTTTGTAATGCTAATAAACCAGGGAGATGGTTGGCTTATCAGTTAAGAAAAAAACAGAAACAGAGGAATATAGATAAAATAAATTATAATGGTAAATTGGTTTATCGGAAAGAATTGATTAAGAAATCCTTTTTAGAATATTATCAAAAATTATATAAGGGTACTAATATTCAAATCACAGATATAAATAATTATTTAGGCAAAGTTAATTTTCCTAAATTAACAGAAGATCAGGAAAAAAAGATTAATGCTTTAATTACCAAGGAGGAAATTGTTATAGCTATCAAACAATTGAAATTGGGCAAAGCGCCGGGTACGGATGGGTTGACATCTATTTATTATAAAACGTTAGTAGAAGAGATGATTCAACCGTTGTGTGAATTGTTTAATAATTTATTACAGGGGTTAGAGATCCCTCCATCCTGGCGTAATGCATTCATATCGTTGATTCCAAAAGATAGTCAAGATCTTACTTTGCCTAAAAATTATAGGCCTATATCTCTTTTAAATGTGGATTATAAAATTTTTGCAAAAATCTTAGCTAACAGGCTTATGGGGATCTTGCAGCAGATTATACATAGGGATCAATCGGGTTTCATAACTGGAAGGTATATGAAGAATAATGTTAGACAAATTATTAATTTATTAGAGTATTTAGAAAAGAATAACCAAGTCTCTGCAGGCTTGATATTTTTGGATGCGGAAAAAGCCTTTGATCAAGTGAATTGGCAGTTTATGCTGTGTCTAATTAAGGAGATGAATTTTGGACAAAATATATTACAAGTATTATCTAATATATATCAAAAACAGACTGCTCAAATCATTGTAAATGGGGGTTTGTCAGAGGCTTTTGTAATAGAAAAAGGAACAAGACAGGGATGCCCGTTATCTCCGTTATTGTTTGTTTTAACATTGGAAATTTTGTTGATTAAAATTCGGGAGTCTCAAGAAATAAAGGGAATAGAAATTAATAAAAAAGAATATAAGTTAAGAGCCTTTGCAGATGACTTGGTTGTTACTTTGTCTCAACCTGTCTCTTCGGTGGGGAAATTATTACAATTGATTCAACAATATGGACGTGTTTCTGGTTTTAAAATTAATAATAACAAGACTAAAATATTAGCTAAGAATATGACTAATGGTGACAAACAGACTTTAGTTAACTTAACAGATTTTGAAATTGTTGATAAGGTAAAATATCTGGGGGTTACATTATCTGCTTCTAATGTAAAATTGTATAAAAATAATTATGAAAAGCTGTGGATGGAGGTACAGAAGGATTTAAAAAATTGGAATAATTTACAGTTGTCCCTTATGGGCAGAATTGCAGTTATTAAAATGAATGTCCTGCCAAAGTTTATTTTTTTGTTTCAAATGTTACCTATTTTAAAGAATGAATGTAATTTAGATGAATGGCAAAAAGGTATTAATAAATTTGTTTGGGCAGGGAAAAAACCAAGGGTGAAACTTAAAATAATGCAAGATTTTCGTGAGAGAGGTGGACTCAAGGTGCCAAATTTGAAATTGTATTATGATGCTGTAGTATTGACATTGATTAGCGACTGGGTGAATTTAACAAATACAGAAATACTCCATTTGGAAGGTTGGGACCTACTTTTTGGATGGCATGCCTATTTAATATTTAATAAAAAAGTGGATTGGGTTTTTAAGTCTCATATTATAAGAAACTCTTTGTTAAGAGTGTGGAGAAAGTATTATAAAAGTGACTTCAAAATACCATTATGGGCTATACCTCGGCATGCCATAGAAGGTATAAAGAAAGGGGTAAATATGGATAAGGTCTCCTATTTACAGTTATTAAGATGGGATGGACAAGATTGGCAGTTAAAATCTTTGGAAGAATTAGTACATGAAAATTTAGCTTATTCATGGTTCCAATATAGACAATTAGTGGATAGATGGAAGATGGATTGTAAAATGGGTTGGCTTAGAGAAGATGGAATTTTTTTAAAACAAGTAAGAGATCAAAGGCCAACCCATATTAAGAGAGTTTATGGGGTTTTAGTGGAATTAGATTCAGAACCTGAATTAGTTAAAGATTGTATGATTAAATGGGCACAGAACATTGGTGAAACGATTTCAATGGATACTTGGGAATTTATTTGGATAAGAAATGTTAAATTCACACAAGCGCAAAATTTAAGAGAGAATTTTTACAAGATGTTTTATAGATGGCACCTTGACCCAAAGAAAATGTCCATTATGTACCCTAATCTACAGCCGAAATGTTGGAGATGTGGATATCTGGATGCTACTTATTATCATATTTGGTGGACGTGTAAGCATATAAAAGCTTTTTGGATTAAGATATGGTGGAATATTCAAAGAATTTTTAAAAGGAAGGTAAAATTTACTCCGCAATTATTTTTACTAGGTATCGTTGTTGATTGTGATGCTAAGGAGGTTATATTGATGTTAAATTTGATCACAGCCGCCAGGCTGTTAGTAGGACAATATTGGAAGAAGGAATCTTTGCCTACTTTACAAGAATGGTTTCATAAAGTTTCGTATTTGGCAGAAATGGCAAAGATTTCGGCTTTCTTAAAGGAGCAATCTCAAGAAAAATTTTTTGTGGTATGGGAAAAATGGATAAATTTTATACAATATAATTTGAATATGGAAAAATACCATTTAGCTTTCTTATAATTTGTAATGATTGTTTTTTCTTTCTTTCTTTCTTCTTTTCTTTTTTATATATATATATTGTTCACGTATTATTACTTATATATATATTTTTTTTATACATGCTTTATTTTTCGTCTTTTTTTTTCTTTCTTCTTTCTTTCTCTCTCTTTTCTTTTTTTTTCTATTTTTTTTTTCTTTTTTTAGTATATATTATTCATTTTAAAGTTTATATTATGTATATTATTATTATATATATTATTATTGTGATTTTTATCATTATTATTAATTATTTTGTTAACTGTAAATGTTGTTTTTAAAATTTTGTTAAATAATCCTGTATTCAGTTCTGGGAAGTCGGGGGGGGGGTGGGGTGGTTGGGGAGGAGGGGGGGGGGGGTTTATTTGTAAAATTTTTGAAAAATTTCAATAAAAAAAAAAAAAAAAAAAAAAAACAGTCAATGACAATTAATTTCTATAATTTCCCTAATCCATATTATGATGGCTTTGCTTGATTTTCTCTTCTTCCAATAATATTCTCTTTTGCCCACCTTAAATGAATACAATTCTTGTTATATGAATAAATGACAACTAAATATAAACATTTTGTTCATGTTTCTGCAGATAATAACCCCATCGATATAAAGCTTTTTTTTTCTAATTGATTATCTCGGTTGCCTCGTCATAGATCCTGTTCACAAAGTTCTTATTTAAATTTGTTTTCCCCACAATATTCAAAGTTCACATTCCTGGCAACTGACTCATATTTATGACAGTTGCAGGCTCAATTGGGGAGAGAGGCAAGCTAGAACTAAGGAGAAACTTCCTGACAGTTAGAACAATTAACCAGTGGAACCACCTGCCTCCAGAAGCGGTGAATGCTCCAACACTGGAAGTTTTTAAGAAGAGACTGGACAGCGATTTGTCTGAAACGGTATAGGGTTTCCTGCCTGAGCAGGGGGTTGGACTAGATGACCTCCAAGGTCCCTTCCAACTATTATTATTATTATTATGGATCATCGCACAGTCAGCCAGATGTTCAGACTGGATTTGGCATTTTGTCTACCTATCGAGTCCTTACCCAGGACCTGGGATAGGCAGATGTGGATGTTTGATGGTATTACAGATATCGTCGCAGGATGGAAGCAGTTCTTAGTAAGGCCGCCTTTTGCAATTGACTAATAGCGAATTTGTCAATGCCAATGGTGTTCAAGTGGTGCTCCAGTTGTTTTGGGATTGCACCCAAGGAGCCTATGACTATTGGTACTACCCTTGCTTGCTTTTGCCACAGTCTTTCTATTTCTATTTGTAGGTCTTTGTATTTTGTTATCTTCTCCAGTTCTTTCTCGTCTATTCTGCTGTCTCCAGGCACTGCCACATCCACTATCCAGACTTTTTTGTCATCATCATCATCATCATCATTGTCTTGGGAGACCCATGGGTTTTAGCTGTGGTGGCATGGAAGTGCCCCATGTTCTGGGACCTGGGTGGCCTTCCATGTATTATTGGTGGGCCATTGGGAGAACAGACCCCTGGAGGAGATGGACAGGGGTCTCCATCAGCAGGGCCCGGTTTCTGTTCTTCCTTGGGATTTTGGGAAACAAAGCAAAAACAAAGGGATGGAATTAGAAACAGTCTGGGAAGAAAAAGCATTCTTTGAACCACAGCCAGCTGATATGCAGGAGAAACAGGAAGTGCCCAGAGCCCAGAAATCAGACTTCATTTTTTTAATTGGTGAATAAATTTCTTGTACAATTCTCACCGTCGGGTCCACAGTCCACATGGCGATCAGCCCATCGTTGTAACTTGTTGAAATCACTCCTAGATAGAATCACGATGTTGGGGGCAGTCTATATTAGGGGTCTTGAAACGTGGCCCTTTTAGGACTTGCAGACTTCAACTCCCAGAATTCCTCAGCCAGGCACGCTGGCTGAGGAACTCTGGGAGTTGAAGTCCACAAGTTATAAAAGGATCAAGTTTCAAGACTCTTGGTCTATGTAGTAAGGTTTCTCAACCTTGGCTACTTTAAGATGGGTGGGGAATTCTGGGAATTGAAGTCCACCCTTCTTAAAGGGCCCAGGTTAATTAATGCTGATTAAAGTGGTGCAGGCTAGAGCAATGCCTTCCCACGCATGGCAACTTTGAGATATGCAGACTTCAGTTCCCACAAGTCCTAGCAATGGCCATGCTGGCTGGGGAATTCTGGGAGTTGAAGTCCGCCCTTCTTAAAGTTTGAGAAACACTGGTTTACAGTACCGGTAGTCCTCAACTTTGTTTATTGACCATTTGAAGTTGCAGACACTGAAAAAAGTGACTTAAAGCTGTTTTTCACAACGCACAACTGTTGTCCCATTGTTATGTGTTGAAAAAGTACATCCAAGAAAAAAGGAAAAAATTCTTTTGCGATCTCTTCAGCTAACTGCCCTGCACAATTGCCTATAGGGGTGCAAACCAACTGCTTACCGAAAAGGTTACGTTTATTCTTGCTTTTTAAATTCTGGGTTCAAATTCTGTTTGCATGGGATCAACAGACAGGAGAAGTCTCTTGGGATCCGTTTGGCTAGGTATAAAATTGTAAAATGTATGTACACCCAATTGCAAAATTGCTGTACAAATCCATGCAGACTTATCTGGCAAATTAAAAATAGATAGATAGATAGATAGATAGATAGATAGATAGATAGATAGATAGATAGATAGATAGATAGATAGATAGATAGATATGGGTAGAAGGATGGTTGGATTGAACTAGAAAGGAGGATAGATAGATAATGGATGGATAGATATTTATTAGATATATTTATTAGATAGACAGATGAGATATAGATTTCTTATAGACAGATGATAGATTAGATGATAGATTTATTAGATGATAGATATTTATTAGATAGATATAGATTTATTTGATAGATGATATTTATTAGACAGATGGTATTTATTAGATAGATTAGATATAGATTTATTATAGACAGATGATAGATTTATTAGATAGGTGATAGATAGACAGACAGACAGAGATAACGTTTATTGTCATTTTTTACTGAGGACACAATGGCACATATAAAAAATGAAATGTAGTTGCTTGCTCTCAGTGTACACATACATAACACATTTAAACATACCATAAACACAGTTATAGACCTACACCCTTACATACAAGTAACATGTAAATATTAATCACGGCCCATTTTGAACACATAATGGCAATTTATTTAACTCTGTCGGGCGTCTTGAAGTTTCAAGGTGTTTCCTTGCCAAACTGGAAAGCCACACTTTTCATCCATGGCTTAGGCATGCCTGTGTTGTGCCTCTGTGTCTCTTGTGTGTTTTGCATGAGCCAGCTGGTCTAAATCTATATGACCCCTTTCCTTTTTTTCCAGCTCCTTCCGTTCTCTGCCAGGAATGTTCCCAAAGATTCCTTCTTGCAAAAGACCAACCCTACTTTTTTTTTTTTGGAGGGGGATTGGTGGTGGGGGGGGAGGAAGAGGAAGCCACGCCCCTTCAGGGGGAAAGTTTATGTGAAACTTTCTTTGAGAAAACACACACACACACACACACACACACACACACACACACAGAGCGAGAGAGGAAAAAAGAAACCGGGCAAACATAAAAACAACAAACAAACAGCAAAATGCGAAGGAGAGAGGAGGATGCGCGTTGAAAAAGGGAGCCCCGAAGAAATGGGGGGGGGTGTCTTTTTTTTTAATTTTATTTTTTAAAGCAACCCTTTGTGGGTTTTTTTTTTCTTTTGCAAAAGAACGGGGAGGGGGCTGACGCCCCCCAGCACGAGTTAGAAGTTGCATTTTAACCCCCACCACCCCCGGTTGGATTCTCACGAGACTCGTTTGCACCGGATCGCCTGCAAGGGAGGGCCTGGAAGTTCGCCGTGCGAATCTCGACTTCGATCGACCCCCCCTGGTGGTTTTTTTTGGGGGGGGGGTTCCTTCTCTCTCCTCGGCCCCTCGACCCCCGGGGACCGGGCTAGGCCGAGCGACTTGGAACCGCCGCGTGGAAAGAGCGTTTACATTGTTGCCATCCCACCGCCGCTCCGCAGCTGCTTTCGGCCGGATTTTCCTCGCCTCCCCCCGCGGGACCCGAGCTCGGAAGTGAACGTGGGAACTCGGTGGAAGTCTGCTGCAACCTGCCCTCCTCCTCTGCACGCCCGGCGCTTCTTTCTTTCTTTCTTTCTTTCTTTCTTTCTTTCTTTCTTTCTTTCTTTCTTTCTTTCTTTCTTTCTTTCTCATTCCAAAGTGATGAGTTTCTAACCTTTCTTTCTTTCTTTCTTTCTTTCTTTCTTTCTTTCTTTCTTTCTCATTCCAGAGTGATGAGTTTCTAACTTCTTTCTTTCTTTCTTTCTTTCTTTCTTTCTTTCTTTCTTTCTTTCTTTCTTTCTTTCTTTCTTTCTTTCTTTCTTTCTTTCTTTCTCATTCCAAAGTGATGAGTTTCTAACCTCTTCCTTTTCTTCCTTCCTTTTTCTTTCTTTTCTTTTTCTCCTGCCTTTCTTTCGCCTTCTGCCTACTTTTCCCCCTTTCTCTTTCCTTCTGCCTCTTTTCCTTCTTCCCTTCCTCTTTTCTTTCTTTCTCGTATTTTTCTGTCCTTTCACTTTTTTTATTTCTTTCTCGTTCTTTCTCGTATTTCTCTCGTTTTTTTCTTCTTTCTTTCTTTTCTCTCTGTTCCCTTCTCCCTCTTTACCTTCCTCCCTCCCTCCCTTTCTTTCTTTTCTTTCTCGTATTTTCCTTTCCTTCTTTCACTCTTTCTTTTTGATCTCGTTCTCTTTCTCGTATTTTCGATCTCTCTCTTACTTTCTCCTCCCTCTCTCTCTCTGTTCCCATCTCCTTCTGCCTCTTTTCCTTCCTCCCTCTCTCCCTTTCTTTCTCTTTTCTTTCTCGTATTTTCCTTTCCTTCTTTCACTCTTTCTCTTTGATCTCGTTCTCTTTCTCGTATTTTCGATCTCTCTTTCTTACTTTCTCCTCCCTCCCTCTCTCTGTTCCCATCTCCTTCTGCCTCTTTTCCTTCCTCCCTCCCTCCCTTTCTTTCTCTTTTCTTTCTCGTATTTGCCTTTCCTTCTTTCACTCTTTCTTTTTGATCTCGTTCTCTTTCTCGTATTTTCGATCTCTCTTTCCTTTCTTACTTTCTCCTCCCTCTCTCTTTGTTCCCTTCTCCTTCTGCCTCTTTTCCTTCCTTCCTTCCTCCCTTCCTCGGATGGCTTGAAAGCGGCGGCGGCGGCGGCGGCGGCGTGGTGCCCGGGACGCCTCCACAGGACTCGGGGATCCCGCCGCACATCCGCGGGGAGGGCCCTGCACCCGCCCGCCTCAGCAATGGCGGAGGCGGCCGAGAGCCAGAAGAGGACTCCCCTCTACCGGAGCGTCTCCTTCCAGCGCCTGGCCAAGTGGATCGGGCCGGCCCAGCCCGACGGAGGAGGAGGAGGAGGAGGAGAAGGAGGGGGCGGAGGAGGCTCCCTTCGGCGGGAGCCGCCGCCGCCGCCGCCTCCTCGCCAGCCTCCGCCGCCCAGCGCCCACCCCCCGGAGCCCATCGGGCGGCGATCGCCCGGCCGCGCCGCTTCCTTCAGCGTCTCCCGCCCCGCCGCCGCCGCCGCCGAGCCGGCCGGCCGCGCCCTGCGGAGCCTCTCGCCCTCCGTGCGCCAACTTTCCCAGCGCTTCTGCGCGCCCCGCGCCGCCGGCCCCGAAGACCAAGCCCCGCCGGGCCGCGGAAGAGCCACCTGCGCCGCCGCGGCCCAGCAGCCCCCGGCCCCGCCGCCCCGCCGCCGCCGCCGAAGCAGCAGCAGCAGCGGCAGCAGCGCCGCCTCCTCCTCCTCTTCCACCACCACCACCACCACCACCAAAGGGCCGGGCGAGCCGCCGGCGCCGGACTGGCCCAGCGTGACTGCGATGCGCAAACTTTTCGGCGAGAGTTTTCGGCGGCAGCAGCAGCAGCACCAACAGGCGGCCGAGCGCCGACGGGGCGGCGACGGGAGCCAAACGGGGCTGCCCCCCGACGGCGGGCCGGCTCTGGACGGGCCTTGCTGGGCCGAGGCGGCGCGGCCGGCCGGCCCGCCGCCGCCTCCGCCGCCCCGCAGCTGCATCCCCTTCGCGGGGCTCCGGCTGGCGCGGGGCCCCCCAGGAGCGGCGGAGAAGCCGCCGCCGCCGCCTCAGCTGTGGGATACTTCGCATTCCTGGCATAGTTCGGCCTCCGCCGCCGCCGCCTCGTCGTCGTCGTCCCCCCCGGCCTGGGGCGGCTGGGCCCCCCCGGAGGTCTCCAGCGGCAGCGAGGAGGAGTTGAGGCCCTCGGCCGGCTTGGGCCCCGCTGCCGGCGGGCTGGGCGGGAAGAGCTGCCCCCGAGGCTCTTCAGGCAGTGAGGAAGAAGAGGACGAGGCCCAGTCCACGCCGGGGCCCCACAGACGCTCCCTTCGGAGGAAGAAGAGGGAAACTGAGGCCCAGGAGGAGGCCCGGGTGGTGCCCGGCATGGAGTGGCACCTCAAGGCCCAGCTGGACCTTTCTGGGGGTCTC
This sequence comes from Crotalus adamanteus, assembly GCA_039797435.1. NCBI lineage: Eukaryota > Metazoa > Chordata > Lepidosauria > Squamata > Viperidae > Crotalus > Crotalus adamanteus. The sequence continues at coordinate 124,347,495 of CM077921.1, forward strand.
CTGCCCCCCCAGGCAGAGGAGAGGACTCCCCCAGCTGCAGAAGCCAAAGGGAGCCTTGCCGAGGGAGCCAGGCCGTTTTTTGGGGGGGTCCCCGGCCCGCTTTCCTCGGGGTCTCCCCTGCCTCTGGTGTCCAGAGTCTCCAAGGTCAACATCCCCCCCTTTGCGTCCAGCCCGGCCGGCTCCCGAAGTAGCAGCAGATACTCCAGCACGGAGACCTTGAAGGACGAAGAGCAGCTGGGGGGCTCCTGGGTTGGCCAAAGCAAGCTGGCTGTCGGCATGGGTCGGGCTCCCACTTTCGGCCCAAGCGACACCCCGGCCCACTGGCAGCCCCCGATGCGGGCCCGTCCCAAGCTGCCGTCGGGCTTGGTGAGGAGCAAGCAGGAGTTGTCCTCCTACGAGAGTTTGCTGCCTTGTGGCCTCGAACCCGCGGCCGCCAGATCCAAGCACCAGAAGTCCATGTCCAATCCGGACATTGCCAGCGAGACCTTGGCCCTCCTCAGTTTCCTGAAGTCGGACCTCGTGGAGCTGAAGGCCAGGAAAAAGGGCAGTAGGTTGAGTGACCAAGAAGACGTGGCGTGGGGCGGCGATGGTGGTGGTGGCCGAGACGAACACCGTCCCCAAGGAGGAGCGGAGCACCAGTTGGTGGGGCGAACTCAAGGTGAGGTTCAACCACCCAACCGTTGGGTCTTGGGCAACCGTCCAACCCTGAAAGACCTCACGGCGACGCTGAGACGGGCCAAATCGTTCACTTACTCGGACAAACCGGCCTCCCGCCGTCTGTTCCTGCAGAACGCCATGAAGGCAAGCTCTTCGGAGCTTCTGCTGGCCACTCGGTTTGACCACAATGGCGTGCTTTCCGACAGCCGAGACGGGGAAGAGGAGGTGCTCCCTGTAATCATTCAAGATCAGTACATCCAAGAAGCCAGGCAGGTTTTTGAGAAGATAAGTAAGATGGGCTCAGAACATGACTATAATTTTGCTCTGGAGCCCAAGGAGAACGGAAGGAGGGAGGACGAGAGGGAGGAGGCCTCCAAAGAAGAAAGCTGTGGTCAGTGCTTGAAGAAAGCGGATTCTGAAGGAAATCTATCCTGCAGGAACTCTTTAGAAGAAGGGCCTGAATCCAGTATGACAGATGAAGGCATTGTGACCGAACCGGAGACATCTCCTGCTTACAGTTATCTCGATCCATCCGTTGCTGCGTGGAAGTTGGCCAACCGGAAAGAAACTGAAGCCGGTTCTCTTGAGACGAAGGAGAAGCTTCTCCCAAACCATCTAACCAAAGGGAATGAGAAGGGGGCGGTTGTGGACGAGGTCCTCTCGAACCACAAAATGGTGTCCCAGGGTTTGTCGGAGACACCGCTGACGCCGAGTGCTCTTCGGCGCCGGAGGAAGTTCCCATCCTTAGGGAACAACGGTCCCGAAGCCAGCAACGGAAGCAGCGGCGAGTCCAGTGGCGATTCCTACCGATCCCTCAGCGATCCCATGCCCCACCGGAGGTGCTCCATCTCCGACGACTCAAAGAACTTTTCCGTGGACAGTAACCTGCTGGGCTCATTGAACTCAAAGACCGGCATCCTGGATTCCTCGGCCGTGGCCTGGTCGGATTGCACAGGAAGCGCGGCCAGCGATCTCTCCGTTTGCAGTGATGGCGTGAAGGATTATAGCACCGTGATCCAGAACATCGTCAGCCAGCCCGGAGCCATGGACAAGGTGATTGACGAGAAGGGGAACGGTAAGCCCATCAAGAAGAAGTCTTTCAGTGACCCCAGCCGCCGTGGCGAGCATGCCAGCCCGGGCTTCATGGCCGCCGGAGAGCCCATTAACGAAATGGAACAGAACATCCTTCCGTCCAGCAGCGAACCCATCCTTTCGGAGCAAAGGGACCAGTCCACAGAGCAGGAGGTGCGTAGGTTGTCCTCCCAGTCGGAGCAGATGCTGCTGATGCCCCCGGAAGACAGTGAGGTTGACGTCCCTCAAAACTTTGGCTTTCATCCCAAGCTGGCTGAAGTCTTGTCACCTCGGATAGCTCGGCGGAGTTCCAAGAAGCGCAGCGACCGAGTGAGTAACCAGGAGAGCAGAAAGGAAGAGACAGCATTGTCTCCCACCGTGCCCACCACGCTGGGCAGAGCGAGGCCGGCTTCCAAACATGTGCGCCACACCAGTGAACCTGCCACCTTTCTCCCCCTCTCCAACGCCCACCTGCCCAGTTCTCTCTATCACAACGCCCACCCTGCCATTCAGGAACTGCCACAGTTGCCGACGAAGCCTTCTGCAGCTCTTCAGGTCCCATCCTTGGAGGATGCTACCAAGCACTACATGTTGACTCTCAGTTCTGGGGAGGCCCTCACCAGCAGCACGGTGGATACCCCCAGATCGTCCCCTTCCACGCCAACCACCACGGAACCCAAACTGCCCAGGTGCCCCAAACACCATGGAGATGTGAACGTCAGCAACTCCAGGAGCAAGCCGAAAGTGGTGAGTTTGTGTGGGTCTTTTTTTGTTGTTGTTTCTTGGAGTCTAAGAAATGTCTTGACTAAAGGTTATGTTCTACCCGACTTGGCCAGGGTTAAAATTTTGCAAAACCGAGTTGTCCCACATGTTGCTGGGCCAGCGTGTAGGACCTGGATGTCACTTGCCTTCTCCCAACTTCATTTATGGTGGGACTGATAACATCAGCCCCTTGGTTTCGACGCGATTGTGTCTAGGTCCAGAGACAACGACATGAAACCGTCTGCCACGGTTATTTTGGCTTCTAGTCCTTATGGCAAGTAAACACAGAGCTGATATTACATGTTATTTGTCAGGTTTCATGCAAGAGAGTTGTTTCCGTGAATGAGGTTTGTTGTGTTGGTGTTGTTAAGGTCTAAAGGAAGAATTAGACCTTGTCGCACAAGAGTGCTGTCTCTTTGGGGGTTTGTGTTGTTGTGTTGTGTCTGAGCATCCATCCAGTAGAACAGGGGTCTTCAAACTTGGCCCTTTCATGACTTGTGGACTTCAACTCCCAGAATTCCTCAGCCACACACTCTGGCTGAGGAATTTTGGGAGTTGAAATCCACAAGTCATAAAGGGCCAAGTTTGAAGACCCCTGCAGCAGAATAACACAGCACAGGCCAAAGCCCAGGGCAGTGTTTCATAACCTTGTCCACTTTTAAGACAGGTGGACTTCAAGTCCCAGAATTCCCCAGCCAGCATCTTAAAGTGGCCACAATTGAGAAACACTGATCTAAACTGGGATTGGCAACTTGGAGATGAGGGGACTTCAATTCCTAAACATTTTAATTATAGCCATGTTGGCTAAGGAATTCTGGGAGTTGAAGTCCACAAGTCATAAAGGGCCAAGTTTGAAGACCCCTGCAGCAGAATAACACAGCACAGGCCAAAGCCCAGGGCAGTGTTTCATAACCTTGTCCACTTTTAAGACAGGTGGACTTCAAGTCCCAGAATTCCCCAGCCAGCATCTTAAAGGGGCCTCTTAAAGTGGCCACAATTGAGAAACACTGATCTAAACTGGGATTGGCAACTTGGAGATGAGGGGACTTCAATTCCTAATCATTTTAATTATAGCCATACTGGCTGAGGAATTCTGGGAGTTGAAGTCCATACACCTTAAGGTTGCTGAGATTGGGAAACAGCCAGGTGTATGGAGCATGTCAGGGAGGATTAGAAAAGATAGAGGTGCCATTGAATGAAGTCTGACTCTTTATATCTCTATGATCAGATCCATGTGGGGACTTATTCTTTTGGCAATACAGGTGGTCCTTGACCTGGGCCCAGAATTTCTCCATTGCTAAGCAAGACAGTTGTTACATGGGTTTGGCTCCGTTTTATGAGCTTTATGACCAAGTTGAGGTTGGTTGTTTCCTTGCAGATGTTTCATTACCCAACTAGGTAACATCATCAGAGCTAAAAGAGTTTGGGCAAGCTACTTGCTTATAAACAGAGAGCGAACCCCACTGCCTTCTAGCACTGATGGTGTTGCCTAGTTGGGTCATGAAACGTCTGCAAGAAAACAACCAAGCTCAGAGAGCACCAAGGATCCCACAGCCGCCCTCCTCCTCCTCCTCCTCCTCCTCCTCCTCCTCCTCCTCCTCCTCCTCCTCTCCACAAACCCCATTCCCTTCTAGCACTGATGATGTTACCTAGTTGGGTCATGAAACATCTGCAAAAAATACAACCAAGCTCAGAGAGCACCAAAGACCCCACAGTCCATACTTCCTTCCTTCTCCTCCCTTCTAGCACTGATGATGTTACCTAGTTGGGTCAGGAAATGTCTGCAAGAAAACAACCAAGCTCAGAGAGCACCAAGGACCCCACAGTCCTTCCTTCCTTCCTTCTCCTCCCTTCTAGCACTGATGATGTTACCTAGTTGGGTCATGAAATGTCTGCAAGAAAACAAGCAAACCCAGAGAGCACCAGGGACCCCACAGCCATCCTCCTCCTCCTCCTCTTCCTCTTCCCCCTCCTCTTCCTCCTCCTCCTCCTCCTCTCCCCTTCGTTTTTTCCTCCATTCCACAAATCCCACTCCCTTCTAGAACTGATGATGTTACCTAGTTGGGTCATGAAGCGTCTTCTGCAAGCTCAGAAAGCACCAAGGACCTCACAGTCTTCCTCCTCTTCCTTCTCCTCTTCCTCCTTCTCCCCCCTCTTGTTCCCCTTCTGCCTCATCGCAAGCCCCACTCCCTTCTAGCACTGATGGCGTTACCTAGTTGGGTCACGAAACGTCTGCAAGAAATTATCCAACCTCAGAGAGCACCAAGGACCCCACAGTCCTCTTCTTCTTCTTCCTCTTCCCCCACTCTGCAAACCCCATTCCCTGCTGGTACTGATAATGTTACTTAGTTGGGTAATGAAGCGTCTGCAAGAAAACAACCCAGCTGAGAGAACCCCTCATTTCAACCCTGAGGACAAGCATCCCTTCCCATTGATAACCCCGAACGATGAGCTGAGCAGGCAGTCTGACTTCTCAGAAGGTGCTGAGTGACAAGAAAAAACGAACCCCATTTGATCCTTCCCAGATTTAACATGCAACCAGCCAGTTTTCACAAAGGTGAATAATTCCCGTTCATCTGCCTTTATGTAGAGTGCAGGTTGGACCACAACTCTCATCGTCCCCAGCCAGGATAGGAAATGCTGGCTCTCCAACACATCTGAAAGGAGAAGGATGTAATTTGCAGTTTCCTCCCTTAGACAGTAAATTATACACCCCAGAAAGTTGCATGTGGAAAAAAGAAAAAAAAGAGGGATGAGGCCCTTGCTTTTAGTCTATGAATGGATTTAACTTTGCACAAACAGCGGGATTTGAGGTGAGTAGGAAAACCTGGACTGGACTCTTACCAGAGGAGATGGATTAGAGCAGGGATAGGCAACATGGGCTCTTTTATGACTTCTGGACTTCAACTCCCAGAATTCCTGAGCCAGCATGGGGGAAACTTTGGCCATGACTCGTGGACTTCAACTCCCAGAATTCCTCAGCCAGCATGGGGGAACTATGACCCCTTCATGACTTGCGGACTTCAACTCCCAGAATTCCTCAGCCAGCACGGGGAAAACTTTGGCCCCTTCATGACTGGTGGACATCAACTCCCAGAATTCCTGAGCCAGCCTGGGGGAACTATGGCCCCTTCATGACTGGTGACTTCAACTCCCAGAATTCCTCAGCCAGCATGGGGGAACTATGGCCCCTTCATGACTGGTGGACTTCAACTCCCAGAATTCCTGAGCCAGCATGGGGGAATCTATGGCCCCTTCATGACTTGTGGACTTCAACTCCCAGAATTCCTGAGCCAGCATGGGGGAACTATGGCCCCCTTCATGACTTGTGGACTTCAACTCCCAGAATTCCTGAGCCAGCATGGGGGAATTATGGCCCCCTTCATGACTTGTGGACTTCAACTCCCAGAATTCCTGAGCCAGCATGGGGGAACTATGGCCCCCTTCATGACTTGTGGACTTCAACTCCCAGAATTCCTCAGCCAGCATGAGGGAACTATGGCCCCTTCATGACTTGTGGACTTCAACTCCCAGAATTCCTGAGCCAGCCATGCTGAGGGGAAAGGGAGAGGTTTCCAAGCTGAGCCATGCTAGCTGAGGAATTCTGGGAGTTGAAGTCCATGAGTTATGAAGGGGCCATAGTTCCCCCATGTTGGCTCAGGAATTCTGGGCGTTGAAGTCCACGAGTCATAAAAGAGCCAAGGTTGCCTACCCGTGGACTAGAGTCTTCGGGAAGGGATAACTTACATATTAATATTGATAATAATAATAATAATAGAATTGGAAGGGACCTTGGAGGTCATCGAGTCCAACCCTCTGCTCAGGCAGGAAACCCTACCCCATTTCGGACAAATGGCCGTCCAGTGTCTTCTTAAAAACTTCTAGTGTTGGAGCATATTGATGTCCCACAAAAAAATGTGATTGCACAACATGTTAGAATAGATTAAAAGAGGATTGGGTGGCTTATGGTTCAATGTATAGGTAGTCCTCGCTTTACAACACTTCATTTAGTGACCGTTCCAAGTGACAACGGCACTGTAAAAAAAAGCGAGTTATGACCGTTTTTCACGCTGACGGCCGTTGCAGCATCACGTGATCACAATTCAGAGGTTTGGCAACTGACTCACACTTACGACGGGCGCCGTGTCCCCCGTGAAATCCTCTTTTCCAACCTTCTGACAGGCGGTCAAGTCAGATTCACTTAACAACCGTGTGTTAATTTAACAAGTGTGGTGATTCCCTTAAGAACCGTGGCGAGAAAAGCCGTAAAACGGGGACAAAATTCACTTAACAAGTGTCTCGCTTAGCTACAGAAATGTTGGGCTCCATGGCGGTCGTAAGTTGAGGACTACCTGCATTTTGTTTTTTTGTTTTTTTTTGTTAATTCGAGCTGTCCGTTCCCTGTTACGTTTTTGAGCACATTTAATATTGTGTTGCTCCTGCGTAGAGGCAGCTCTTTCTGAGAAGGAATGTGTGATGTGTCTGCTGGCATTTTGTTTTGTGCAAAAAAGATAATCACTTTTTTTTTTTCCAATCCTCTGGCTACTTTAATTTTAGCCAGCCTTGGGATAATACAAAGGAATTTGGAAAAAAAACAAAAAAACACCAGCCCTGGAACTGAAAATAACCTCAAATGGATGAAAGAAAAGGCTTCCGGATACAAACCTTAGAGAGAAGCAGGTCAAACACACACCTTGTATTTTGTGGGTTGCAATTTTGTAGGAAGCATTGATTTTGTGGTTTTGGAAATGACAACGTTCAGCTGAGGAAGACGTGCGTTGCCGGTTTTTCACGTTAGCTTATAGCCTTGCCTTGATTTGCATTTGCTGAATAAGTAAATTGATGTGACAGGTAGTCCTCGCTTTAACGACAACTCGCTTAGTGACCGTTTAGAGTGACAACGGCACAGACAAAAAGTGACATGACCGTTTTTCACACTTAACGACCGTCGTGGCATCCCTGTGGTCACGTGACCAAAATTCACACGCATGGCAACTGAAGTTTGGCAACTGACTCACGTTTATGACGGTCGCAGTGTCCAGGGTCACGTGATCCCCTTTTGCAAGCTTCTGACAAGCAAAGTCAATGGAGAAGCCGGATTCACTTAATAACCGTGTTACTAACTTAACAGCTGCAGTGATTCACTTAACAATGGTGGCAAGACAGGGTGTAAAGTGGGGCAAAACTCACTTAACAAAGGTCTCACTTAGCAACAGAAATTTTGGCCGTTGTGATCGTAAAGACTCCCTGTATGAGCCTTGATTGTATGTGTTTTTCAACTTTTGAGCTTGGCAAATAGGAGGAATCAGGTTTGGTGTGTTGTGCGAATACGTTTGCAATCAGGGGCTAAGGCTGCCAGTTGTTCTGTCTAAGATTTTACCTCTGCAATCGCCAAGGATCTATTATCTCTCGTCCTAAAGCAGGGGTCTTCAAACTTGGCCCTTTTATGACTTGTGGACTTCAATTCCCAGAATTCTTCAGCCAGCGTGCCTGGCTGAGGAATTCTGGGAGTTGAAGTCCACACCTCTTAAAATGGCCGAGATTGAGAAACACCGGTTTAGCTCTTTCTGAGTTAGCATTATTTCCCCCTCACATTATGTCAGGGGTCTTCAAACTTGGCCCGTTTATGACTTGTGAGACTTCAACTCCCAGAATTCCTCATCCAGGCACGCTGGCTGAGGAATTCTGGGAGTTGAAGTCCACACCTCTTAAAGAGGCCGAGGTTGAGGAACAGCAGTTTAGCTCTTTCTGAGTTAGCATTATTTCCCCCTCACGTTATGTCAGGGGTCTTCAAACTTGGCCCTTTTATGACTTGTGAGACTTCAACTCCCAGAATTCAGCTTGCCTGGCTGAGGAATTCTGGGAGTTGAAGTCCACAAGTCATAAAAGGGCCAAGTTTGAAGACCCCTGTCCTAAAGTATATAGGCCTTTAATTCCGCAGACGGTCCTTCCTCACAGTGTGTTGCAATTTTTAGATATGACATGGATGATGCCGACCCTGTGGCGAATTTAGGATGGCTGTGTGTGTTCTTGCCAAGCTAAAGAGGAAGTGAATTTTTTCCTTTGGGGACCAATTCATTTGTCTTTCAGGATTCACATGAGTAGGCAAAACCATACCGGTCTTGGTGGAAATATGAATTCTATATTTTGCAGATTCAACCCCAGGCATTTTAGTCAGACTCTTCCAGAGACTTCCCACATTAACCCTGTGCTTGAGGATGCTGAAAAATATTGAGAATATATGCTTTGCATCTCACTAACGCAGTGGTTCTCAACCTTTTTAATGCCGCGACCCCCAACCGGTTGTAAGTTGAGGACTACTCAACTGGTGCAGCACCTTTGCAGAATGGGATCCCTTTGCAGAATGGGATTTTTGGTGGGTTCAGCAGGGCAGAGACAGCCTGGACAATTCCTATTGGCTTTTGAAAGCCAATAGAATTAGACTCTATTCAAGAGAGTCTCTTCTATTGGCTTTCAAAAGCCAGTAGAATAAAAGGGAGGAGCACAGCTAAGGAAAAGGGGGGAAAAAATGGCGGACTGCGTTGTTTGGCAACCCCCGTGAAATGGTCGTTCGACCCCAAATGGGGTCCCGACCCACAGATTGAGAACCACTGCACTAACGCAACCCCTCTCCGTTGTCCATCAAAGCAGGCGTGTCTTTTTTCAGACTTTCACACAAGCCTGAAAAAAAAGAGATGGCTGCTTTAAAGCTTCAGCTTTTTAAAGCAGTGTATCCGTGCAATTCTTTAAAGCAGCCGCATCTTTTCCACTCTTGTGTGAAAATCTGAAAGAAGAGGCAACTGCTTTAAAACTTTTGCCTGTTTAAAGTAACACGTGTTTCAGGCAACTCTTTAAAGCAGCTGCAACTTTTCTGCACTTGTGTGAAAGCCTGGGGGGAAAAAAGATGCAGCTGCATTAAGGAATGGCATATTGACCGTATATCCTTCATGCAATTCCTTAAAGCAGCTATATCATTTCCAGGCTTGTGTGAAAGTCTTGAAAAAGATAGGACTGCTTTAATGAATAGCAAAGTGGTGCTTCTTCTTTTGAACTCAATGTTATTGATGCTCCTGATCCAGTTTTCAGTATAGAAGATGGTGGTTGGGTTCACACAACGCGCTAAATCCTAATATAGCTGGTTTGGTTGAAGCATTGCGTTGTGTATCAACCAGCCATTGTAGGTTTCAATCATGGTTTATGGCCTAGTTAGTATGATCTCAACCAACTGTGCTTTACTCATAAACCGTTGTTAAGCAATAGATTGTAATGCTTGGGCAAATGAAATTGAAATAGTGCTAGATTCAAATTTCCTAAGCTGATGTTCACAAGCTGTGTGAGAGATAATTCACAGAACATTCTCACACATCTGGAGGAGATCAGATGGCAGAAAGACGGTCCGGATGGACAGGTTGCACAATATTCCTCGATTTACGACCACAGCCAAGTCCAAAATTTCTGTCGCTAAGCAAGGCGTGTGTTAAGCGAGCTTTGCCCCATTTTACGACTTTTCTTAACACAAGCAAACGGTGGTAAGTCGAGGACTACCTGTTCAGAAGTCCCCATTTGCACTGGAGAACAAAGGATCCTGAGTAGTGGGTGAACAAAAACCAGACCGTTGATTATCACAGTGACGGCGAACCTTTTAGAGACCAAGTGCCCAAAGTGCAACCCAAAACCCACTTATGCATCATCGGGTGCCGGGTGGGTGTGGCCCATTGGGTGGGCATGGCCAATTGGATGGGCGTGGCTGCAGTAGTAACAGCAGACTGGGTGGGACTAAAAAGTTCAATCAATCAATTCCAACTTTGCAAGATCTTTTTTTTTCCCGCGAGAAGTTGAAATTGACTGATTGATTGAACCTTTTTTTTTTTTTTTTTTTGCACATGGCGGCGGAGGCCTAAAGCGAAAAGGTTTTATAAAACCCAGCTGAAGGCCCAGGACTGGGGCGACGGTGCACGTGCCCACAGAGAGGGCTCTGAGTGCCGCCTCTGGCACCCATGCCATAGGTTCGCCACCACTGGATTATCATATGGGTCCCTTCTTCACTCTTCCCTTCACAAGACCCTGTGATGAGACCACGGGTCCCCAATCTTGGGGGGGGGGGTGGAGACGCCTTTACATGCGCACGATTGGGGCTGCAAGCGCATGCATGAATGGGGGCCACGATTGTGCGTGTTACGCAAAGGGGGCCAGGAATGCCGGCACAATGCTTGGGCGACAAAAAAAAACCCCCACACCTTTGGAACAGAAATGATACTTCAAGGTCGAGCAGTAGACTCTTGAAAACCTACCCCAGTTTCTCTCCACTTCATCTTATACCAAACAGAATCAAGGTGGGGCTGCCTTGAGCTTCTTTCTCACGCCTCCTGCGTTCCCAGGAAAGGGCTGCTGTTTAATTTCTCAATCCTTCCACTCCTTCGTCCAGCTGATCTCCATATTCCTACACGTTCCCCTCTTCCTGATCTTCTGAAACATGGAATTAACCTGAAGCCATCTGCCTATTTTAATACGATTCAGTGGGACGGAGTTGAGTCCTTGGGAAAGAAGCTTTTCGTGCATTTCTCACCCTCATTTTAAATGTTCTTCTCAAAACACTGGATGAAGGAAAAGGTGGCCCAGATCAGCTTTCCCCAGCTTGTTCTTACAGCCCAGAACCACTTTCTGCTAACTAGGTTTGTCTGGGTTTTCAAAGAAAAACAAGAAACTTCAGTTGCCTCCTGGAAAAAAAAGCACCTTTGGGCTATGTAGGCTTTTGCAAACTTTTAGAAATGTTTTTTTGTTTGTAACTCCTGCATTTCTGCTGTGTCTTGAACTCTCTCTCCCTTCCCCCCTCCTCAATAGTTGCTTTTTATTCCACCTGGTCTCCAGTGAAATACTTCCTAAATATGTTGATAGGTTTGAATAGACGGATTTCCTGAATGACTTTATTCTCTTTACATGGGAGCCTGCTGCCCCTCCCTCGCCTCTCCAGCTGGCTGCGTTCTGCATTTACCTCTTGGTAAAGTAGGAAACTGTTCAAGGGGCAAAAGGTTATCCTGTTCCTCAACCTGCAGTCTGCCCAGGATGATGGGTAGAGAGATGAAGGCAAGACAAAGAGGCAAGGGATGGAAACGAATCAAGGAGAGAAGCAACCTAGAACGAAGGAGAAATTTTCTATCAGTGGGGGCAATTAATCAGTGAAGCAGCTTAACTCCAGATGTGGTGAGTGCTCCATCCCTGGAGCTTTTGAGAAGAAATTGGACAGGCCATTTGCCTGAAACAGGATAGGGTTTCCTGCTTGAGCTGGGGGTTGGACTAGAAGACCTCCAGGGTCCCTTCCGAATCTGTTATTCTGTACCACAGGGGTCCTCAACCTTGGCAACTTCAAGACTTGTAGACTTCAACTCCCAGAATTCCTCAGCCAGCATGGGGGAACTATGGCCCCTTCATGACTCATGGACTTCAACTCCCAGAATTCCTGAGCCAGCATGGGGGAACTTTGGCCTCTTCATGACTTGGGAACTTCAACTCCCAGAATTCCTCAGCCAGCAGGGGGGAACTAGGGCCCCTTCATGACTCGGGGACTTCAACTCCCAGAATTCCTAGAGTGTTTATTGTGGGGAAAATACGAGGAGGGAGGAATAGTAGATCCAGGCAGGCCTTGACTTACGACCAGAGTGGAGGAGCCCAAAATTTCCGTTGTTAAGCAAGACCGTGCTTTGTTGCCCCATTTTATGACCTTTTTTGCAGCAAATCACCGCAGTTGTTAAGTGAATACAAACGCCTAAATTTTGATCGCTTCACCCTGGGGATGCTGGAACCGTCGTAAGTGTAAAATAACGGTCATAAGCCACTTTTTTGGTGCCGTTGTAACTTGGAACAGTCACTAAACGAATTGTCGTAAGTCGAGGATGTGGTTCAAACCTGTCTTTCCATGTCTACATGCAGAAAAGAGACCAGTCTAAAAACTCAGGATGAAACATTGAGAAAATGAATAAAAGGTGAAAAAAAAAAATCTATATAAATGTCAGATTGATAGCCACTAGCGTGGAAGTAGAGAAGAAGCAGATATGGAAGGAAGGTGTGTATGTATGTATGTATGTATGTATGTATGTATATGTTTTCTGAGGTTTTCGTGGGTGTTTTATGTAGGTCTTTGGTTATTCGGGTTTTCTCCCACGTCAAATTGGAAGTGTCTTGGCGACGTTTCGACGAAGTCCCATTCGTCATCTTCAGGCTGGTGTTTTCAGCTTCGTGCTCCTCCTTCGTGCTATATATCCAATAAAAATGTGAGCACCAGGAATATACTAAACTAAAAAAGTTTAATACCATCACCAATCACCAAGTAGTTGATGGTATTAAACTTTTTTAGTTTAGTATATTCCTGGTGCTCATGTTTTTATTGGTTATGAATTCACCCACGAATCACGTTTTTATTTTCACTACTATTACACACACACACACACACACACACACACACACACACACACACACATATATATATATATGCAGGAAGTTTTTCAGACAGATGTCTGATTACACCTTGACATTTTTTTTTAACTGCTATACTGCAGTTTTATTTTTTACAATCTCTTTTGCCTTGCAGCCCCCAACTAGGGGCATTAAGCAGGCTCAAGTCGCAACTGCGAAACATTACAAATCCAAATTTTGTCAGAAAAAGAAATTTGTATATATATATATATATATCTGCAAGGAAAGAAAGTACAGCATGAAAAAAAAATGATTAGGAGAGAGATAATCTACTTACGAACGGGAAATGGATTTAAGGAAAGAGAGGCTTGCAGGCAAAGTAAAAAATAATTAGGTACCAGGATGTTTTGGAAGATTGAAGTTATGTTAATAGTGGCAGTTGTGTAACGACGCTTGTTGAAATGGGGAAGGTGGTGTCTGAAAAAAATCGGGTAAGGAAAGGAGTGTTGCGAAAATTGAGACTATTGTATAACATCCAAGGAGAGAAAATGAAGTGTGATGTACAATTTTGATATCTTTATGGAAGAAGGAATGCTTGATCCAGGAGGTGGTGAATTCTAGTCCCGCCTTAGCCATGAAAGCTGGCTGGGTGACTTTGGGGCCAAGCACCAGGAGACGGTGAATTCTAGTTCCGCCTTAGGCATAAAAGCCGGCTGGGTGACTCTGGGCCAATCGCCAGGAGATGGTGAGTTCTAGTCCCGCCTTAGGCATAAAAGCCGGCTGGGTGACTTTGGGGCCAATCAAAAGGAGATGGTGAGTTCTAGTCCCGCCTTAGCCATGAAAGCTGGCTGGGTGACTTTGGGCCAATCACCAGGAGATGGTGAGTTCTAGTCCCGCCTTAGGCATAAAAGCCGGCTGGGTGACTCTGGGCCAATCGCCAGGAGACGGTGAATTCTAGTCCCGCCTTAGGCATGAAAGCCAGCTGGGTTACTTTGGGCCAATCACTAGGAGACTGTCAGTTCTAGTCCCACCTTAGCCATGAAAGCTGGCTGGGTCACTTTGGGGCCAATCACCAGGAGATGGTGATTTAGGAGCTGTGGTGGTGCAGTGGTTAGAATGCAATATTGCAGGCAAACTCTGCCCACTGCCAGGAGTTCAATCCAGACCGGCTCAAGGTGGACTCAGCTTTCCATCATTCTGAGGTCGATAAAATGAGAACCCAGATTGTTGGGGGGGGGGGGCAACATGCTGACTCTGTAAACCGCATAGAGAGGGGGCTGCAAAGCCCTGTGAAGGGGTATATAAGTCTAAGAGGGCTTTTGTTATGGCTATTGCTATTTCTAGTTCCACCTTAAGCACAAGAGCCACTGGGTGATTTTGGACCAGTCCCTCTCTCTCTCTGCCCAACCCACCTCACAGGGTTGTCGTTGTGGGAAATTAGGAGGAGGCTGTATTTTCTTTTAGCTAGGGTTGTGTATTTCATTTTTCTAGTGTTTTATTTATATATATATTTAATCTTTTTAATTTTTTAACCTGTCCAGCGTTGTCCTGTGGTGAGATGGGCAGCCAATAAATTAGATAGATAGATAGATAGATAGATAGATAGATAGATAGATAGATAGATAGATAGATAGATAGATGAGAGAGAAAGATACATAAGTAGATAGACAGACAGACAGATAGATGATAGAGAGGGAGACAGACATGCAGGCAGACAGACAGGCAGACATGATAGACAGACAGACAGACACAGACATAGATAGATAGATAGATAGATAGATAGATAGATAGATAGATAGATAGATAGATAGATAGATAGATAGATGTAGATAGATAGGTAAGATAGATAGACAGACAGACAGATGATAGGTAGAGAGAGGTAGATATATAGAGATGATATATAGAGAAGTAAGATAGATATAGATAAGAGATAGAGATAATAGATAGATAGATAGATAGATAGATAGATAGATAGATAGATAGATAGATAGATAGATGAGAGAGAGAGAGAAAGATACATAAGTAGATAGACAGACAGACAGACAGACAGATGATAGAGGGGGGGACAGACGGAGAGGGAGAAATGCAGGCAGGCAGACAGACAGACAAACATGATAGAGAGACAGACATAGATAGATAGATAGATAGATAGATAGATAGATAGATAGATAGATAGATAGATAGATAGATAGATAGATGTAGGTAGGTAAGATAGATAGACAGACAGAGAGACAGACAGATGATAGGTAGAGAGAGGTAGATATATAGATAGAGATGATATATAGAGAAGTGAGATAGATATAGATAAGAGATATAGATAGATAGATAGATATAGATAAGAGATAGATAGATAGATAGATAGATAGATAGATAGATAGATAGATAGATAGATAGATAGATAGATAGATAGATAGATAGAATATTTGCTGGCTTGCATTATTTATAAAGTAATAAAGGCAGGATAAAAATAGAGACAAAATTACAGACTGGCTGGCCCTTTCCCCCTGCAGACAGACCTAACTGCATATCTTTGGCAAAATTGGAGGTTTTCTCCTTTCCAGAGGTCGTAAATTGAGGTGGGTCGAGTGAGGCTACAAATGGCTGAAGCAGCCCCAACACGTTTGAACTTCTGGGCTGCCCGGCCAGTCCGAAGTGGGTGCCACGTTTTCCCTTTTATGGACAATCTTTTCCAGCAGTATCTTTGACAACCTCTTGGCTCTTTTGTGCCAGAGGCCTAACATAAAACAGCATTCTTATTTTACTTTTTGATTTATTACCTATCGGGCCAGGGCTCTCCAAGGAGTGTCTCCACTTCAGACGGGGAGTGGAGACCCCAGGGAGATGAAAAGGCTGGACTGAGTGGCCCACAAAATCACGTTGCATTGGATGTCACAGAGAAGGAATCGTTTTTCAATATTTCAGTAGAAAACGACGGGAAGAGGCAGAAAAAAAAAACCCTCAACAAATGAGGAATTGCTGCAGCTTTTTTAGAATATCGAGGTCGGAGAGAGTTTTAGCTTTGGCTTCGAATTCTTCAGGATCCAAGTCCAGTATCTCAGGGGCTGCCCCAAAGAAGAAGGAGTCAA
Organism: Crotalus adamanteus; assembly: GCA_039797435.1. Classification (NCBI taxonomy): domain Eukaryota; kingdom Metazoa; phylum Chordata; class Lepidosauria; order Squamata; family Viperidae; genus Crotalus; species Crotalus adamanteus. The sequence goes on from CM077921.1 coordinate 124,363,481, forward strand.
GCTGTTCTCCAAAGCGCCTGAAGGCAGGACAAGAAGGGACGGATGGAAACTCATCAAGGAGAGAAGCAACTTAGAACTAAGGAGAAACTTCCTGACAGTGAGAACAATTAACCAGGGGAACCACCTCCCTCCAGAAGTGGTGAATGCTCCAACACTGGAAGTTTTCAAGAAGAGACTGGACAGCCATTGGTCTGAAATGGTATAGGGTTTCCTGCCTGAGCAAGGGGTTGGACTAGATAACCTCCAAGGTCCCTTCCAACTTTATGATGATGATGATGACATCTTTTCCTTGAGCTTGCTCAAAATTTGGAACATGCCTAAAACTGGGGTCCTCAAACTTGGCCCCCTTTAAGACTTGTGCACTTCAACTCCAGCCATTTGTCTGAAATGGGTCTTCTGCTTGAGCAGAGGGGGCTGGACTAGAGGACCTCCAAAGGTCCCTTCCGATTCTGGTTAGAGGCAGTCCTCAACTTAACAGCAATTCATTTGGGGACCATTCAAAGTTAAAGCAGCACTGAAAACAGTGACTTTTGACCCTTTTCCACACTTATACCATTGTAGTAACCCCCCCATGGGTCACGTGATCAAAATTCGGACGCTCAACAACGGACTCGTATTTACGATGGTCGCCATGTCCGGGCTTCACGTGATCCCCTTTCGTGACCTTCAATGGAGGATGCCGGATCCACTTAACAACCGTGTGGCTAACTTAGCAACTGCGGTGATTCCCTTAACAACCGTGGCGAGAAAAGTCGTAAAATGGGGCCAAACTCACTTAACAACTTGTCTCGTTTAGCCACAGTAATTTTGGCACCGTTGTGGCTGTAAGACAAGGACTCCTTGTATTCTGTGTTTACTGAAGAGACTGCGCCTATATAACAATGTTTTTCAACCTTGGCAGCTTTAAGATGTGTGGACTTAAACTCCCAGAATTCCCCAGCCCACCATGTTGGAATCTGTTTTTTTGTTTCTCAACCATCCCTCACTCTGGAGAAGGCTCTCCTGTGGCCTAGTTATTGCCTCTCTGTGGCCTGAGAAAAGGGTACATCCCATTCTTGGCCAACGGGCAGCATTTTATCTCCCAGAATTCTTAGCGGGAGGCACGTGGACTGGAGGATTCTGGGAGTGGAAGTTCCTGCATCTGGAGGCCTTTTAACTATGGACAAAACCCGTCTGTGGCCTAGTTATTGCCTCTCTGTGGCCTGAGAAGGGGGTGCATCCCATTCCTGGCCAAGTGGGCATATTTCATTCCCAGAATTCTCAGTGGGAGGCATGTGGACTGGAGGATTATGGGAGTTGACGTTCCTGCATCTGGAGCCCTTTAACTATAGACAAAATCGTTCTGTGGCCTAGTTATTGCCTCTCTGTGGCCTGAGAAGGGGGTGCATCCCATTCCTGGCCAACGGGCAGCATTTTATCTCCCAGAATTCTCAGCGGGAGGCACGTGGACTGGAGGATTCTGGGAGTTGAAGTTCCTGCATCTGGAGGCCTTTTAACTATGGACAAAACCCATCTGTGGCCTAGTTATTGCCTCTATGTGGCCTGAGAAGGGGGTGCATCCCATTCCTGGCCAAGGATGTATATTTCACCTCCCAGAATTCTCAGCAGGAGGCACATAGACTGGAGGATTCTGGGAATTGGAGTTCCTGCATCTGGAGGCCTTTTAACTATAGACAAAACCCTGCTGTGGCCTAGTTATTGCCTCTCTGTGGCCTGAGAAGGGGGTGCATTCCATTCCTGGCCAACAGGTAGCATTTTATCTCCCAGAATTCTCTGCAGGAGGCACCTGGACTGGAGGATTCTGGGAACTGGAATTCCTGCATCTGGAGGCCTTTAACTTTGGAAAAAACCTTCTGTGGCCTAGTTATTGCCTCTCTGTGGCCTTAGAAGGGGGGTGCATCCCATTCCTGGCTATAAAATCATGTAGAAGAAGGCTTGGATATGTAACAACCAACTCTTTCTGCTCTTTAGCCTTTTTGAGCAGTTTGTACCGATTTTTCTCTCCCTCTTATCCAGCCTCTTTCGGAAGAGAGAAAAACCAAGCTTTGGCTGCTGTAGGAACCCCCATCAGAGACAATGCCAGCCTGCGTTTAGGGGGTGAGGGGAGGTGGGTTGGGGACCAGAAAGATAAATAAATCAAGGGCAGGCAGCAGGTTGCTATAGCAACTCTCCTCCCAGGTATGCAATTTACAGAAGATGGAAGAGAAGGGTGAATGACAGAGCATCTCATGGCGTGTCTTTTTTCTTTTATTTTTTTATTAAGTTTTTTTTAATGTTTATAGTTCATAAGCGCTTAATAAAGAACGTGTTGTCTAGGTCTTAGCTTAATAACCTATCATGAAATCTTATCCCGATTTTCCAGCCATTGGTAAAAGTACATCCCCCATTTGAAAATATTCTGTTATCTTCTTTTTCTTTAATCATCAAGGTGAGTCTGTCCATTTCTGCCCATCCCAATATTTTCTTAATGATATCCACTTCAGATGGTGTGTTTCTGTGTTAGCTTTCAGACCCATCACTCCACCAGGTACCAAGGTGGCTTGCATGCGAATCTCCTTTCCTTTTAAAGCACACAGGAACAGCCCTGTGAGGTAGGGCAGGCAGAATATAACAATAACAGAGGTGGAAGGGAACTTGGAGGTCTTCTAGTCCAACCCCTTGCTCAAGCAGGAGACCTTATGCCATTTTTGACAAATGGTTAGTAATAGTAGTAAAGTTGGAAGGGACCTTGGAGGTCACCTAGTCCAACCCCCTGCTCGGGCAGGAAACCCTACACCATTTCGGACAAATGGCTGTCCAGTCTCTTCTTAAAAACTTCCAGTGTTGGAGCATTTACTGCTTCTGGAGGCAAGCTGTTCCACTGATTAATTGTTCTCACTGTCAGGAAGTTTCTCCTTAGTTCTAGGTTGCTTCTCTCCTTGATTAGTTTCCACCCGTTGCTTCTTGTCCTGCCTTCAGGTGCTTTGGAAAATAGCTTAATTCCCTCTTCTTTATGGCAGCTCCTGAGATATTGGAATACTGCTATCCTGTCCCCCCTTGTCCTTCTCTTCGTTAAACTAGACATACCCAATTCTCGCAACCGTTCCTTATATGTTTTAGCCTCCAGTCCCCTAATCATCTTTGTTGCTCTTCTCTGTACTCTTTCTAGAGTCTCAACATCTTTTTTACATCGTGGTGACCAAAACTGGATGCAGTATTCCAAGTGTGGCCTTACCAAGGCATTGAAGAGTGGTATTAATACTTCACGTGATCTTGATTCTATCCCTCTGTTAATGCAGCCTAGCACTGTGTTGGCCTTTTTGGCAGCTGCCGCACACTGCTGGCTCATATTTAAGTGATTGTCTACTAGGACTCCGAGGTCCCTCTCACAGTTACTACTATTGAGCATGGTGCCACCTATGTTGTCCAATCTCTTCTTAAAATGTTCCAGTGTTGGAGCATTCACCGCTTCTGGAGGCAGGTGGTTCCACTGGTTAATTGTTCTAACTGTCAGGAAGTTTCTCCTTAGTTCCAGGTTGCTTCTCTCCTTGATGAGTTTCCACCCGTTGCTTCTTGTCCTGCCTTCAGGGGCTTTGGAGAATAGCTTGACTCCCTCTTCTTTGGGGCAGCCCCTGAGAGAATAGAATAGAATGGAATGGAATAGGAAATAGAAAAATAGAATAGAATAGAATAGAATAGAATAGAACAGAGCTGGAAGGGACCTTGAAGGTCTTCTAGTCCAGCCCCCTGCTCAGGCAGGAGAACCTATGCCATCTCAGACAAGTGACTGTCTAGCCTCTTCTTAAAAATCTCCAGTGATGGAGCGTCCACGATTTCTGGGGGCAAGCTGTTCCACTGGTTAATTGTCCTCACTATCAGGAAGTTTCTCCTTAATTCCAGGTTGCTTCTCTCCTTGATTAGTTTCCAACCATTGTTTCTCCTCCTTCCCTCTGGTGCTTTGGAGAATAGTTTGATCCCCTCTTCTTTGTGGCAGCCCCTCAAATACTGGATCATGGCTATCCTGTCCCCCCTCGTCCTTCTCTTCATTAAACTGGACATACCCAATCCCTGCAACCGTCCTTCGTATGTTTTAGCCTCCAGTCCCCTGATCATCTTCGTTGCTCTTCTCTGCACTCTTTCCAAAGTAGGAGCAGCCGGCCCAAAGTTGTTCAGAGGGTCTCTGCAACCAACCGGGATTCGAACTCGACATCTCTCTGATCCTAGCAGGGCCCCAATCGGTGCTCCTTGGTTCTCTAGGTTCCATAACAGAAGGCGCTGTGTATGCCGCCATCTTGTCAACCAGCATCCCTTTGCATTCCGGTTGCAAAGAGGTTCCTTGTCACAAAGCCGGTCTCTAAAAGGAAAAAATGCGGGGCGGTTTTTATGAATGGAAGTGACTTCGTGCCTGGAATGCCTTTTTTTTTTCTTTTTCTGTAAACAAAACATTAAGCTAGGTTGGAATTAACCTGCCGACTGTTTTGCTTTTCCTCAGATTTGGCTCTTTTCCAGCCTTGTTCCAAAAGGGTTATTGCTGTTTTTAAGGTGTAACATTCAGACTGAATTACTCATGGGAAGCCTTGGGGACTGACCTGATATTAAGGCTTGTGAGTCACTTCACCTTCCCTGCCTTTCAGTGGGACTTTGGGGTGAGCTTCAACTGAATCTTACCCGTTATTTGTGAAGATTTATTTGCTTGGTTTAATCCACCTTTATTAGAGGACAGGGGTCTTCAAACTTGGCCCTTTTATGACTTGTGGACTTCAACTCCCAGAATTCCTCAGCCAGCGTGCCTGGCTGAGGAATTCTGGGAGATGAAGTCCACAAGTGATGAAGGGGCCATAGTTCCCCCATGCTGGCTCAGGAATTCTGGGAGTTGAAGTCCACGAGTCATGAAGGGGCATAGTTCCCCCAGGCTGGCACAGGAATTCTGGGAGTTGAAGTCCACCAGTCATGAAGCGGCCATAGTTCCCCCATGCTGGCTGAGGAATTCTGGGAGTTGAAGTCCACAAGTGATGAAGGGGCCATAGTTCCCCCATGCTGGCTGAGGAATTTTGGGAGTTGAAGTGCACAAGTCATGAAGGGGCCATAGTTCCCCCATGCTGGCTGAGGAAATCTGGGAGTTGAAGTCCACAAGTCATGAAGGGGCCATAGTTCCCCCATGCTGGCTGAGGAAATCTGGGAGTTGAAGTCCACAAGTCATGAAGGGGCCATAGTTCCCCCATGCTGGCTGAGGAATTCTGGGAGTTGAAGTCCACAAGTCATGAAGGGGCCAGAGTTCCCCCATGCTGGCTGAGGAATTCTAGGAGTTGAAGTCAACAAGTCATAAAAGGGCCACGTTTGAAGACCCCTGGCTTAGGGTATTGTTTCTGGATGGCTGGGGAATTCTGGGAGTTGAAGTCCATCCATGCTGACAGGAATTTCAGGTGAAGTCCATCCATGCTGACTGGGGGATTCTGGGAGTTGAAGTCCACAAGTCCTAAAAGGGCCAGGTTTGAAGACCCCTGTTATAGGAGGTCAAGGCGGCGTGCATATACAGGTAGTCCTCAAGTTATGACCACGACGCAGCCCAAAATTTCTGTTGCTAGGTGAGATATGTGTTAAGTGAATTCTGCTCCATTTTACAACACTTATTGCGACAGTTGTTAAGCGAATCACTGCAGTTGTTAAGTTAATGACACGGTTGTTCAGCGAATCTGACTTTCCCGTTGACTTTGCTTGTCAGAAAGCCACCAAAGCGGATCACACAACCCCGGGGACACGTCATAAATGTGAGTCAGTTGCTAAGCCTCTGAATTTTAATCAGGTGACCCTGGGGATGCTGCAATGGTCGTAAGTGTGAAACATGGACATTTTTCAGTGCTGTTATAAGTTTGAACAGTCACTAAATGAACTGTTCTACGTCGGCTTCCAACTTTAAGACGGGTGGACTTCAACTCCCAGAATTCCACAGCCAGCCAAACCTCGCCAACTTTAAGATGGGTGGACTTCAACTCCCAGAATTCTCCAGCCTGCAAGCCTGTCCATGGAATTCTGGGAAATGAAGTCTATCCAGTGTAAAGCTGCTAAAGTTGAGAAACAGGGCGATAGATATTTAAAGGTAATGGGCACAGATATTGGCAGTGTGTGACACGGCTCACGTACTACAAAGCTCAGCATTTGTGTGGGCGTTTTCGCCTGCCCATATTCCCCTGCCCCGTACTGGTGATAGAAACATTTGAAGTTTGAGGGTCCTGTGAATGTAAAGGAGAAGAGCTGGAAAGGAGACAGGCTGGTGGGTGTCTCGTTTCCAAATTAGGAATTGTCAAGACGGAGGAAGGAGAATAATGGATTTCTTCCAGTAACACGTAATTATGGAGATACTCTGCCATAATGGCGAGGGTACACAGCTTCAGACCAGGATTATTTGCTCATGGGTTGCATTCACACAACATCTTAAACCTGGGGGAGCAAACAAGGCCGTGCTCTCATAATACAGCACGCCTGAACCCAAAAGTCATAGCTAAAAAAACAATAATGATATAGATACCTGTAACAAAAGCTACCCACTGACTCTAATGCAGTGGTTCTCAACCTTTTTAATGCCGCGACCCCCAACCGGTCGTAAGTCGAGGACTACTCAACCAGTCGTAAGTCGAGGACTACTCAACTGGTGCAGCACCGTTTGCAGAATGGGACTTTTGGCGGGCTCAGCAGGGCAGAGACAGCCTGGACAATTCCTGTTGGCTTTTGAAAGCCCATAGAATTAGACTCTATTCAAGAGAGTCTATTTTATTGGCTTTCAAAAGCCAATAGAATAAAAGGGAGTAGCACAGCTAAGGAAAAGGGGGAAAAAATGGCGGACTGCGTTGTTTGGCGACCCCCGTGAAATGGTCGTTCGACCCCAAATGGGGTCCCGACCGACAGGTTGAGAATCACTGGTCTAATGAGTTGTGGAAAGTCCCACGTACTTGAATCTGGGCTGGGTTGCATTCGCAAGGTTTGAAGATTATTCTGAAATAAGAATTTGTGACCTGACAGCAGAAGACATGCCTGGATTCAGTGGCAGCTTTTGATTATCAGTCTCTGGCAGTTGAGCTTGAAATATCCTTTATGGCAGGGCTTTTCAACTTTTTCACCCATTGTGCCACTTTTAGGACATGGCAACATCCGAGGACCACCAGTCGCCTAGCAAGGTGCCAAAAACTTGATGACCCAAAAAAAAAAGGAAAAAAGTGATAAAGTACAGATAGTCCTCGACTTACAATAGTTCGCTTAGTGACTGTTCGAAGTTACAATGGCACTGAAAAAAGCCACAGCCAAGCAAGACACCTGCCTGCCCGCCCGGTGGCGCTCTTCCTCCTGTCCGAGGTTTTCATTGTTGTGAGCATTTCTGTTGAGGATTGGCAGCAGGGGTGGGGTGGGGGGTGTTTGGTTTTTATTCCCCCCCCCCCCGTCTGCTGGGTGGTTGCAGCAGGTTTTGGTCACTTCACATGACCCTGGGACACGGTGACCGTCATAAATATGAATCGGTTGCCAAGCATCTGAATGTAAATCACAAGACCCTGGAGAGGCTGCAACATTCCAGCTGATCGGCGCTTCTTCTGGGCTCAGCAGAAGCGCCAGGATCAGCGCTGAGTTCCAGCTGGATCCTGGCGCTGATCCTGGCACTTCCACTGAGCCCCGACAGCCCTGAAGAAGCGCTGATCAGCTGGAAAGCGGCACTGATCCTGGCGCTCCCGCTGAGCCCTGACAGCCCTGCAGCTCCAGCCGTCTCTCGCTCAGGCTTGTGCGGTGCTGCCACCGGTTCAGCTCATTCCCCTCCCCCGCTACCACTTTTATTTTTATTATTTTATTTTATTTTTAAAATTTATAGACCGCCTCACTCCCGCAGGACTCCGGGCGGTTAACAATAAAAACACAACATAACATAACAAAACAAACAATAGAATAACATTCATCCAGGGGTCAGACTTTATAAACCCCAGGCCTGCCGGAAAAGCCAGGTCTTAAGTAGCTTACGGAAGACCAACAGGGTGGGAGCGGTCCTAATCTCCGGGGGGGGAGCTGGTTCCAAAGCGTGGGCGCCATCATAGAGAAGGCCCTCCTCCGCGGCCCCGCCAAATGGCACTGCTTGGCCGATGGGGCCTGAAGGAGGCCCAGCCTGTGGGATCTAACCGGACGTAGGGAACTATGAGGTAGTAGGCGGTCTCGCAAATAGCCTGGCCCTGAGCCACATAGGGCTTTAAAGGTAATAACCAACACCTTGAATTGGACCCGGAGACCAATAGGCAACCAGTGCAGCTCACGGAGGATAGGTGTAACGTGGGTGTATCGAGGAGCACCCGCTATCACTCGCGCGGCTGCATTCTGGACCAACTGTAGTCTCCGAATACTTTTCAAGGGTAGCCCCATGTAGAGCGCGTTGCAGTAGTCCAAACGTGAGGTGACAAGGGCGTGAGTGACTGTAAGGAGAGCTTCCCGTTCCAGGTAGGGTCGCAACTGGTTCAACAGGCGAACTTGTGCAAAGGTCCTCCCAGCCACAGCCGTCAATTGATGTTCCAAATTCAGCTGTGGATCAAGGAGGACACCCAAGTTGCGAACCCGCTCCGAAGGGGGTATATTTTTCCCCGCAAGAGTCAACACTGGACAGTCGACATGTTCCTTGGGAGGCAACATCCATTCTAGGATGGTCGCGTACCCCCTGCCAGGTGCCAATGGACCACAGGTGGTACCCGTACCACTGGTTGAAAAGCCCTGCTTTATGGTTTACAAGGGACAATAATACTGGATTCGAGTCCATTGCAGTTAGGGCTGCATAATGATAAGAATTAATAACACAGAGATAAGAGAACAAAAGAGAGAAATTGCTCTGGGATGTCAGAATTCAAACAGATGAGCATCTGCCTCTTAACCTCCCAGACTTAATACAGGCAGTCCTTCATTTACGACCACAATTTCTGTTGCTTATACGTTAAGTGAGCTTTGCTCCATTTTACAACAGTTGTTAAATGAATCACTGCAGTTGTTAAGTGTGTGACAGAGTGGTTAAATGAATCCGGTTTAACCCTGGACTTTGCTTGTCAGAAGGTCGCAAAAGGAAATCGCATCACACACACACACACACACATACACATACACACACTGGACATTGCAGCCGTTATAAATATGAGTCAGTTTGCCATTTGCAATTGTGATCATGTGATCCCGGGGATGCTGCAACACGACAAAGTGAAAAATGGTCATAAGTTCTGATTGTAACTTTGAAAGGACACTAAATGATCTGTTGTAAGTCAAGAACTCTTTGTAATTGTTAAGAAAGACAAAGCAGTCGGGATTGTGGCCCTGGCAGAAGAGAGAAAGAACTGGAGAAAAAAAAAATCACAAAATACTAAGAGCTGCAAATAGAAGGAGAACAACGGTGGCAAAAGAAAGCAAATTATAGTAACAAAAGTCACAGGCGCCTTGGGTGCCATCCCAAAACATCTGGAGCATCCCTCGGACACCATCGGCATTGACAAATTCACCATCAGTCAATTGCAAAAGGCAGCTTTAACTGGAACAGCTGACATCCTGTAATGATACTTTTCACACTGCCAAACATCCACATCTGTCTATCTCAGATCTTTGGGAAGGATTCGACAGGTGGTCAAAAATGCCAAATCCAAACTAAACATCTGGCTGACTGCGTCACCATCCCATAATAACAGTAGACTGGGAAAAGAATAATGACCTTGACAGGAGATGTTAAATTTAACTCTGTGATGTGGAGTGTGTATGTGTGTCATTTTCCATGGAAAATGTTCCAAAATAGAAAACAGAGCGAGCGTTTTAGCTGGCTCTTAATTTTTCTATTAGAAAACCCCCGTGTCGTAAATCCTATCCTAAGTAACAAAGATTGGGTGCTAATTGCAAAAAAAAACAAAACCCAATTGTCAGTTTCAAAACTTTTTTAAAAAAATATTGTCCAGGTAATTAATAATAATAATAATAATAATAATAATAATAATAATAATCCCAAAACAACTGGGGCACCACTTGAACACCATTGGCATTGACAAATTCGCTATTAGTCAATTGCAAAAGGTGGCCTTACTAGGATTCCATCCTGCGACGATATCTGTAATACCATCAAACATCCACATCTGTCTATCCCAGGTCCTTGGGAAAGACTCGATAGGTAAACAAAATGCCAAATCCAGTCTGAACCTCTGGCTGACTGTGTGATGATCCATAATAATAATAAAAAGTTGGAAGAGACCTTGGAGGCCATCTAGCCCAACCCCCTGCTCAGGCAGGAAACCCTACACCATTTCAGACAAATGGCTGTCCAGTCTCTCCTTAAAAAGTTCTAACTTCCTCTTGGCTAGTATGTGAAAAAATATCCATGTATTGTTCAGCAGAATTTATTTTTTTTCCTAATCGGAAAAATTACCATAAAATTAACGAAATCAGCTAAATTTGCAGAGGGGGCAAAAATCCCATCAAAGTTTCTAATTCAACATTTTTTTGGGGGGGGGGAAATGTCATAATGACTATTTTTAAGTTCTGGAGTTTCCAGAGAGTAGATGAAGTTGTAAATCTGCCGTATATACTGGTGTACAAGCCCATTTGCAGTTAAACTGACTCACAAAATTAACGACCAGAATACAGGTAGTCCTCAATTTACAACCGTTCATTTAGTGGCTGTTCAAAGTTACAACGGCACTGAAAAAAAGCCACTTATGACTGTTTTTCACACTTACGACCATTGCAGCATCAAAATTCGGCCGCTTGGCCGCTGACTCACACTTACGACGGTCGCAGTGTCCCAACAGGGTCACGCAGTCCCCTTTTACGACAAGCAAAGTCAGTGGGGGAAGCCAGATTCACTTAACAACCGTGTTACTAACTTCACAACTGCAGTGATTCACTTAACAGCCGTTGGAGGAAAGGTTGTAAAAACGGGCCCAAATTCACTTAACCAGTGTCTCCCTTAACAACAAAAATGTTGGGCTCGGTTGTGGTCATATGTCGAGGACTGCCTGTATCAGGAAAAACAGAAACTTGTTTTTCGTTCATCTCAGTTTCTCAGGCAGGCACAAAACTGTGCATCTCTTCTAATGATTCTCAGACTGAAAAAAAAAAAGGATCCTATGCTAAGTAAATATTGGTGGTTTCCAGGTGGGATTAAAAACTTACTGATTGGAAATGTGTGCAGTAAAAAAGCACGAAATGGCAAACGTCAGCACTTAAAAGCCCAAATTTTAAAAAAACTGAACTTTAGCTGATGGAGAAGTCAAATCTGTTTTGTTTTTTTTTTTTTTAAGGGGTGCACTTTAGAGCGCCAAATTCTAGCATTGATGATGTTACCTAGTTTGGTTCATGAAACGTCTGGAAGAAAACAACCCAGCTCAGAGAGACTACTAAGGACCCCACAGTCGTCGTCGTCCTCCTCCTCCTCTTCCTCCTCCTCCTTCTCTCTCTCTCTCTCTCTCTCTGTGTGTGTGTGTGTGTGTGTGTGCAAACCCCCCTTCTATCACTGATGATGTTCCCTAGCTGGGTCACGAAATGTCTGCAAGAACACCACCCAGCTCAGAGAGCACCTGGGACCCCACAGTCGTAATCGTCTTCCTCCTCCTCCTCCTCCTCTTCCTCCTCCCCCCCCACAAACTCCACAGCCTTCTAGCACTGATGATGTTACATAGTTGGGTAATGAAATGTCTGCAAGAAAACAAGCAAGCTCAGAGAGCTCCAGGGACCCCACAGTCCTCCTCCTCCCCACAAACCCCACTCCCTTCCAGCACGGATGATGTTACCTATTTTGGGTCATGAAACATCTGCAAGAAAGCAACCCAACTCAAGAGAGCATCAAGGATTCCACAGTTGTTCCCTTCCACCACCATCACCACCACCTCCTCCTCCTCCTCTCCACAAACCCCTCTCCCTTCCAGCACTGATGATATTACCTAGTTGCGTCATGAAACATCTGCAAGAAAACAAAGCAATCTCAGAGAGCACCAAGGACGCCCCCCCCCCTTCCCATCTTGGCTTATACATGAAAACATATAAAGTCTTTTAAGAGAGGGATTACACACTCTCTAATGTGGTTTGAAGATAACCAGCGTGGCATTTTTTTTCCCCCGGGGTGTTTGTTTCGATGGAGAACACAGAGGCGTGCTTTTCTTTCTTCGCCCTTTATGCATCTCTGGTGAATCTCCCAAATGGTCCCCGTGCAGATTTTTTTATTTTCCTTTTGAAATGAATCATCTCGGTGTTCATAGCACTGAGTCACGGTGGGATGGATTCCTAACCAACGCAGAGTCTTCCTTGGGTACAAATAGCAATAGCAACAGTGGATGTCTTAGCAGCCTGCTTGGACCTCCGAGCAGGAGCAACTGAAACTGGTCTGGAGGTGGTTTGTCTGCATCAAACAACATGAGGATGCTTGGGAGACGGAAAAAAAAAAAGGAATTAAAATCTAAAATATGGATCCCATCCACAGCATTAATAAGGAACGTTGCGGGTACAAAGTTGGGTCAACTTCGTTGCACATTGACATGTTCTTGTCCACGATCTTTTTTTTTTTTTTATTGAAAAGTTTTAAAAGTTTTACAAATAAGCAGCCAACCCTCCCCCATCCCTCCCAAACCCCCCCCTCCCCCCTCCCCAAGCTTCCCAGAGCTGAATACAGGCTTATCTATAATTTTAAAAAACCTAAACAAATTTTTACAACTTATAAAATAATTAATAATAAAATATATATGACATAAGCATTAAAAAGAAAAATACTTAAAAAAGAGAGAAAAAAAAAGGAGAGGAAAGCGAGTGAGAAAGAAAAAGAAAAAGGAATAAAAAAGATAGAAAAGAAAAGAAGGAAGAAAGCAAAGGCTTGTCCACGATCTTGTTAAACAACCCTAGAGTTACAGGCAGGCCTCGACTTAACAACCACAACTGAGCCTATACTTTCCGTTGCTAAGCGAGACAGTTGTTAAAGTGAGTTTTGCCCCATTTTATAACCTTTCTTCCCACAGTTATTAAGTGAATCACTGAAGTTAGCAACACGGTTGTAAAGTCAACCTGCCTTTCCCCGTCGAATTATGCTGGTCGGGAAGTCGCAAAAGGGGATCACGTGACCCCGGGACGCTTGGCAACCGTCATAAATGTGAACCGGTTGCCAAGCGTCTGAATTTTGATGCTGCAACGGTCGTCAGTGTGGAAAATGGTCATGAGTCCCTTTTTTTCAGCGCGTTGTGACTTCGAACGGTCAGTAAATGAACGGTTTGTAAGTCAAGGACTACGTGTGTCGCAGGCTAACTCTGCCCACAGCCAGCAGTTCGATCCTCGCCGGCTCAAGGTGGACTCAGCCTTCCGTCCTTCCGAGGTCGGTAAAATGAGGACCCAGATTGTTGGGGGCAAATAGGCTGACTCCGTAAACCGCTTAGAGAGGGCTGTAAAGCGCTATGAAGTGGCATATAAGTCTAAGCCAGTGGTTCTCAACCTGTGGGTCGGGACCCCATTTGGGGTCGAACGACCATTTCACGGGGGTCGCCAAACAATGCAGTCCGCCATTTTCCCCCCCTTTTCCTTAGCTGTGCTACTCCCTTTTATTCTGTTGGCTTTTGAAAGCCAATAGAATAGACTCTCTTGAATAGAGTCTAATTCTATTGGCTTTCAAAAGCCAATAGGAATTGTCCAGGCTGTCTCTGCCCTGCTGAGCCCGCCAAAAGCCCCAGTCTGCAAACGGTGCTGCACCAGTTGAGTACTTCTCGACTTACGACCGGTTGAGTAGTCCTCGACTTACGACCGTCTGCAGCGAAGGCGAGCTGTCTGGAAGCTTCCACCCCTCCCTGCTGAGCAACTACTAAAAATGTAAGGAAAAGAGGGCCAGGGGTGGGAGGTGGGAGGCCGGCGGGCGCAGGGAGGGTTGCTGGCACGCGGGGGGCCTGGCGGGGGCCTTACCTCCCTTGGGCTGGGCCAGCGGGTGGCCCAGCCGGTGGCCGGCCTGCACCGTCTCTGCCGCTTGCCAGCTATGCCTTGGCCGGCGCAGGGGGCGGCACCACGCATGCGTGGTGCTCCTGGTCAGGGAGAGTCCTCGACTTATGACTGGTTGGGTAGTCCTCAACTTACGACCGGTTTAGTCTTCAACTTACGACTGGTTGAGTAGTCCTCGACTTACGACCGGTTGGGGTTCGCGGCATTAAAAAGGTTGAGAACCACTGGTCTAAGTGCTATTGCTACAAGGGAGTGAGATAAGAGATGGAGGAGGAGGAGAAGGAGAACTACTACTACTACTACTACAGGGTCCTTGGTGCTCTCTGAAGTAGGTTGTTTTCTTATAGAAGCCTTATTACCCAACTAGGTAACAGCATCAGTGCTACAAGAGCTGCGGTGGTTAGGATGCAGTATTGCAGGCTAACTCACTGCCCACTGCCAGCAGTTCGATCTTGACCGGCTCAAGGTGGACGCAGCCTTCCGTCCTTCCGAGGTTGGTAAAATGAGGACCCAGATTGTTGGGGGGCAACAAGCTGACTCTGTAAACCGCTTAGAGAAGGCTGTAAAGCACCGCGAAGCGGTATATAAGTCTTCAGCGCTGTTGCTGTTTTGTTGGCCAGTTCTTTTGAATTACTCCATCTTGGTTTTGAGCACACGGCAAGCGTTTTTTTTATTCTTAGACTGGGATGAAATCTTACGTTCTTTTTTTCCCCTAATCTAATGCTAGATTGTGCAACTTGGTGCTTTGACTTTATTTTTGAAAAAAATCAGTGTTCTGGCTGTTAGGAGCGTGGAGAATCGATTGGAAATGCAGGCGGTGTGAGCGCCAGGGGCCCAAAATGAAGTCAAAGGAAGTTTTTGTTGAAGTTGTGTGTGATGTACGTGGGGTGTAAGGAGAGAGAGATTGTGGAGAGTAGGGAAGATGTTGCCCCATTATGTAATTCCTAATATCGATTTTAATATCGTTGGTCCTCGACATGTGACCGCAATGGAGCCCCACATTTCTGTTGCTGTGAGACAGTTGTTAAGTGAGTTTTGCCCCATTTTACGACCTTTCATGCCACAGTTCTTAAGTGAACCGCTCCGGTTGTTAAGTTAGTAACACGGTCGTTAAGTGAATCTGGCTTCCCTCGTCAACTTTGTTTGTCAGAACGTCCTAAAATGTGATCCGATGACTCCAGGACGCGGCCACTGTCATAAATATGAGGCAGTTGCTTAAGCACGTGATCTCCAGGACACGGCCACCGTCATAAATATGAGGTAGTTGCTAAGCACATGATCCCCAGGACACGGCCACTGTCATAAATATGAGGCAGTTGCTAAGCACGTGATCCCCAGGACACGGCCACCATCATAAATATGAGGCAGTTGCTAAGCACGTGATCTCCAGGACACGGCCACCGTCATAAATATGAGGCAGTTGCTAAGCACGTGATTCCCCAGGACACGGCCACCGTCATAAATATGAACCAGTTGCTAAGCACGTGATTCCCCAGGACACGGCCACCGTCATAAATATGAATCAGTTGCTAAGCACATGATTCCCTAGGACATGGCCACCGTCATAAATATGAGGCAGTTGCTAAGCACGTGATTCCCCAGGACATGGCCACTGTCATAAGTATGAGGCAGTTGCTAAGCACGTGATTCCCCAGGATACGGCCACCGTCATAAATATGAGTCAGTTGCCAAGTGTCTTAATTTCGATCACGTGACCACGGGGATGCTGCAACGGTCGTAAGTGTGAAAACAATCTTAAGTCACTTTTTCCAGTGCCGTTGTAACTTCGAACGGTCACTGAATGAACTGTTGTAAATCGAGGACCACCTATAGTTATGGAATCCATGCTTGTTGCAGCTTTTCATTGTTCTCTGACTTGGATACTGAAGCTTCCAAACCAGACGTTTTCAACCTTGAAGATGTGTGTGGATTTCAGTTCCCAGAATTCTCCAGCTGACAGGCTTGGACTTCAACTCCCAGAATGCCCCTCCAATTCATTGCTCGCAGGGGAATCCTGGGAGTTGAAGTCCATCCGTCTTCAGGTCATCAAGTTGAAAAACAACGTACCCCAATATGTTTTTGCATAAGTTTTAATTTCTGATTACTCTTATTTTGTATGGTTTATTCTGCTTTTGTGAGGGCTGCCCACACATTTTCTCAGAAAATGTGACAACTTGATGATGATGTTGTTTTTTGTTGTTGTTGGAAGGGACCTTGGAGGTCATCTAGGCAGGAAACCCTATACCCTATACCAGGGGTAGGCAACCTTGGCTCTTTTATGACTGGTGGACTTCAACTCCCAGAATTCCTGAGCCAGCCATGCTGAGGGGAAAGGGAGAGGTTTCCAAGCTAGAATTCTGGGAGTTGAAGTCCGCAAGTCATGAAGGGGCCATAGTTTTCCCTATGCTGGCTGAGGAATTCTGGGAGTTGAAGTCCAGAAGTCATGAAGGGGCCATAGTTTCCCCACGCTGGCTGAGGAATTCTGGGAGTTGAAGTCCACCAGTCATGAGGGGCCATAGTTCCCCCATGCTGGCTCAGGAATTCTGGGAGTTGAAGTCCACAAATCATGAAGGGGCCATAGTTCCCCCATGTTGGCTCAGGAATTCTGGGAGTTGAAGTCCATGAGTCATGAAGGGGCCATAGTTCCCCCATGCTGGCTGAGGAATTCTGGGAGTTGAAGTCCACAAGTCATGAAGAGGCCATAGTTCCCTCATGCTGGCTGAGGAATTCTGGGAGTTGAAGTCCATGAATCATGAAGGAGCCATAGTTTCCCCCGTGCTTGCTCAGGAGTTCTGGGAGTTGAAGTCCACGAGTCATAAAAGAGCCAAGGTTGCCTACCCCTGCCCTATACCCTATATCACACTTGAAGATGTGTGGATTTCAATTCCCAGAATTCTCCAGCTGACATGCTTGGACTTCAACTCCCAGAATGCCCCAGTCAGTATTTGTGGACTTCAACTCCCAGAATCTTCCTCACATTCATTGCTCGCAGGGGAATTCTGGGAGTTGAAGTCCACCCATCTTCAGGTCGCCAAGTTGAAAAACAACGCACCCCAATATATTTTTTGCCTAAATTTAATCTTGGATTACTCTTATTTTGTATCGTGTATTCTGCTTCTGCGGGAGCTGCCCACACATTTTCTCAGAAGGAGAGAAGTTTGAAAAAAAAAAACTACAAAAATCCTCAACTAGTTTCTGCACTTTTTGTCACAATTTCTCACAGAAAAGCCCTGTTTTCTAGCCTTTTGAGCCTTATGAAAACGACACACAGACCGTTGAATTGAACCCCTGCTAGCCTACAGTTAGAGGTAAATTCAGGATTTATTTGAATTTTGCATTGCATGGGAGGTCAGCGAGGAGGCGTCCTCTAACACTATGCACAAAATGTGATCCAGCTGTGATGTTCAAGTAGGGACAACAGAGAGGAGAATAAATTTTCTTCTGGATTTTCTTTGCTGAACTTAACAATTCCAAATAACTCCCATTTTATTTTTAACAAGGAGTTGCTTATGTTTACACAGCAGGGATAACTGGCTGATTGCATTCGCTCATGTTCTGGAATTTTGACAATATATTGAATTTTAAAGGACTATATCCAACCAGATTTGCAGGAGACCATACAGGGAGTCCTCCATTTATGACCACGACTGAGCTCATAACTTCTGTTGCTAAGCGAGACAGTTGTTAAGCCCCATTTTACGAAAAATGGTCCTATTTCTTCCTTTTAACAAAACAGCTACAATCACACATTGCTCCTCGAAGCACGAAGCCGAAAACACCAGCCTGAAGATGACGAATGGGACTTCGTCGAAACGTCGCCAAGACACTTCCAATTTTACGCAGGAGAAAACCTGAATAACCAAAGACATACATACATACATACATATATATATATAATATATATTTCCCATGTTCAGGGATGGGGCAGCTGCCCATATTCACATGCCACATCTAATTGGACCCAGGCCTTTTCTCCTTTTCAATACAGGCTGAGATTTCCCTGCTCTATCAACTGACGAGGAGGTTGGGCAGAATCTGGCAGGGCGACAGGATCCAGCTGGCACTTCCAGCTGTGTGGTCTGGAATTTGTGCGCCTGGCAGAAACAAAGATATGCCTTTAATAAAAAGGATCTGGGGAAGCTGTTCCTTTTTACTTCTTTTTGACTCTCCTGGGTTCCCTGGCTTTCTATCCTCTTTGACGTGGTTATTCTTTACCCAGATGTAAACATGGATGTTAAAAAGAAAAAGAGAAGAAACATTTGTGGCAGCGGTCCGGGGCACCGAAATATACCAGCTGTTGGTCAGCTGCCAAAGATTGAGATTTTTTGCATTTAGAGATGGTGTTTTTATTTTTTTCCCTGTAATGTTTTCAGAGGTGACAGGGTTCCCGCCCCGCCCCCGCCCCCCCCCCCCCAAAAAAAAACTTGGTTCTTTAAGTTGGCTGGGAAATTCTGGGAGTTGAAGTCCTTCAGTTTTAGAGTGACCAAGTTTGAAAAACATAGAATAAAACAGGACAGAAAAGAACAGGACAGGATAGGACAGGACAGGATAGGATAGGATAGGATAGGAATATAGAAATACAAAAATACAGAAATGTAGAGTAGAATAGAATAGAATAGAATAGAAAATGGAAATTAGAAATGGAAATGGAAATGGAATAATAGAGTTGGAAAGGACCTTGGAGGTCATCTAGTCCAACCCCCTACTCAAGCAGAAAAACCTATACCATTTCAGACAAATTGTTGTCCAATCTCTTTTAAAAACTTCCACTGTTGGAACATTCACAACTTCTGGAGACAAAAGGTCACTGGATATTAGGTTTTTGAGAAAGTAGAGAGAATTGCTGGTGATTTTAAATCAGTGGTTTTCAACTGTGACCATTTGAAGCTGGGTGGAGTTCAATTCCCAGAATTCACCAGCCAGCTTTGCTGGCTGGGGAATTCTGGGAGTTGAAGTCCACTCAGCTTCAAATTGCTACGGTGGAGAAATTGCTCTACACAAACTGAAAATCTGATTTACACTGCAGGGTGGTAAATATGCAGAGACACCCTTTTATTCTAACACGAAGACACATTTGAAGCCATGAAAGAAATTCAGGCGTTCGGATAGCAGCCTGAGGAAGGTAGGATGGGCCAATCCAGATTTTCCAGTTCTTTTGCCCAGGTTTGTGAGTGGAAAACTTTGGTGTTCTAATACTGGTAGCAGCAAGCCATCCTTAAAAAAAAAAAATCTTTTTAGGCAAGTCTGCCTCATGATTTAATCATGTTTCAGGTGATTAATCTCAAAGAAGGACCACAATCAATGGGCTGGAGTCCCAGGGGTCTTCAAACTTGGCCCTTTTATGACTTGTGGACTTCAACTCCCAGAATTCTCCAGTCAGCATGGATGGACTTCACCTAAAATTCCTGTCAGCATAGATGGACTTCAAGTCCCAGAATTCCCCAGACAGCATGGATGGACTTCACCTAAAATTCCTGTCAGCATGGATGGCCTTCAACTCCCAGAATTCCCCAGTCAGCATGGATGGACTTCAGCTACAATTCCTTCAGCATGGATGGACTTCAACGCCCAGAATTCCTCAGCCATCCAGAAACAATTAAGCCAAGGGTCTTCAAACTTGGCCCTTTTATGACTTGTGGACTTCAACTCCCAGAATCCCTCACGCAGGCATGCCTGGCTGAGGAATTCTGGGAGTTGAAATCCACAAGTCATAAAAGGGCTAAGTTTGAAGACCCCTGCGCTGGACCATCAGTTAAAAAGAAGAAAATGAAAACCAGAGGTAGTCCTTGATTCATTTAGTGACCGAAGTTACAACAGTGCTGCAAAAAGGGACCTGTGGCCATTTTTCACACTTATCGACCGTTTGCAGCATCCCCCATGGTCACGCGATTCATATTCGGCCACTTGGCACCTGGCTGATGCAGGCAGTCCTCAACGTACGACCACAATTGAACCCACAATTTATGTTGCTAAGTGAGACCGTTGTTAAGTGAGTTGTGCCCCATTTTACGATTTTTTCTTGCCACGTTTGTTAAGTGAATCAGTGCAGCTGTTAAATTAGTAAGCCGGTTGTTAAGTGAATCTGACTTCCCTCTCTGACTTCGTTTATCTGAAAGTCGGAAAAGGGGATCGGGACACTGCGACCGTCATAAGTATGAACCAGCTGTCAAGCATCCGAATGTAAACCCCGTGATCATGGGGATGCTGGAACGGTCGTAAGTGTGAAAAACGGCCCTAAGTCACTTTTTCCCCCAGTGCCGTTGTATCTTTGAATGGTCACTAAACAAACTGTTGTAAGTCGAGAGCGACCTGTATTTATGACGGTCGCAGCGTCCCACGGTCATGTGATCCTCTTTTTGCGACCTTCTGAAATGCAACGTCAGTGAGGGAAGCCAGATTCGTTTAGCAACCGTGTTACTAGCTTAACAACTGCAGCGATTCGCTTAACGACTGCGTCAAGAAAGTTCGTAAAACGGGGCAACACTCACTTAGCAACTGTCTCGCTTAGCCACGGAAATTTGGGAGTCAATTGTGGTCATAAGACGAGGACTAACTGGAGGAAGGCGGGTTGTCTCCTCTTATCAGGCAGCCTCAAGATAGGTTGGGTTGGCATGGCTGGGAATCATGGGGTTTGGGGAAAGCTGTAGTGTAGAAAACATGGGCCCAGTCTTGCTGGCTGGGGAATTCTGGGAGTTGAAGTCCACAGGTCTTAAAATTGCCCAGATTGGAGACCCCCAAATTAAAAGATGCTTTTCGCTCTTGCAAGAGGTTTTGACCAGGATGCCAAGAAGATGAAAGTAATAATAATAATAATAATAATAATAATAATAATAATAATAATAATAATAATAATAATAATAATAATAATAATAAAGTTGGAAGGGACCTTGGAGGTCATCTAGTCCAACCCCCTGCTCAGGCAGGAAACCCTATATACCCTTTCAGACCAATGGCTGTCCAGTCTCTTCTTTAAAACTTCCAGTGCTGGAGCATTCGCCGCTTCTGCTGATCCAGTTTTTCAGTTTAGTTTCTAAATAATCCCTTCTTCTTTCCTTCGAGGGTTGGGTAAAATCTTTTCTGTCCCTCTTCTTAGCTTTAAAGCGGGACCATGGGGGGGGGGGGCTGGAGGGAAGGTTTCCACGCACCCCTCCCCAATTTTCTTTCCATGAGCTCCAGACAGATCCTTGGATCGGGGCCAGGACAGGTCATAAATCTCCTTCTGTCTTAGGCTTCCCTCTGTAGCAAGGCCCTGCTGTTGGCTGAGGTTTGGGTGAATTTATTTACGTTTAATCGGCTCAATCGTCAGTTCGAAAGGAGATGATTTAGTAGTGGATGAAAACCTTTTCCTTGGTTGACAGCCTTGATTTTTTTTTGTTTCATTGTGATGGTGGTGGTAGAGTGGGGAGCCCTGGAAAGAGATTCTTCTCCCGTGGATTTAATCTTCCTTCCCTTCCTTTTCCTTCCTTCCTTCCTTCCTTCCTTCCTTCCTTCCTTCCTTCCTTCCTTCATTCCTAAATTCCTTCCCTTCCCTTCCTTTCTTCTCTCCCTCCTTCCTTTTCCTCCTCCCTCCCTCCTTCCTCCCTTCCTTCCCTCCCCCTTTCTTTCTTTTCTCCCTCCCCCCTCCCTCCTTCCTTTCTTCCCTCCCTCCCTCCCTTCCTTCCCTCTCTTTTCCTCCCTTGCTCCTCGCTCCTTCCTTCCTTCCTCCCTTTCTTTCCCATCTCCCTCCTTCCTTTCCTTCCTGCCTCCTCTCTCCCTCCCTCCCTCCCTCCTTCCTTCTCTTCTTCCTTCCTTCCTCTCTTCCTTCTCTTCTTCCTTCCTTCCTTCCTTCCTCCCTTCCCTCCCCCTTTCTTTCCTCTCTCCCTCCCTCCCTCCTTCCTTCCTTCCTTCCTTCCTTCTCTTCTTACTTCCTTCCTCCCTTCCCCCTCCTTCCTTCCCTCTTTTCCTCCCTCCTTCCCTCCCCCCTTTCTTTCCCCTCTCTTTCCTTCCTTCCTTCCTTCCTTCCTTCCTTCCTTCCTTCCTTCTCTTCTTCCTTCCTTCCTCCCTTCCCCCTCCTTCCTCCCCTCTCTTTTCCTTCCTCCCTCCTTCCTTCCTTCCCTCCCCCCTTTCTTTCCTCCCTCGTTCCTTCCTTCCTTCCTTCTCTTCTTACTTCCTTCCTCCCTTCCCCTCCTTCCTTCCCTCTTTTCCTCCCTCCCTCCTTCCCTCCTTCCTTCCTTCCCTCCCCCCTTTCTTTCCCCTCTCTTTCCTTCCTTCCTTCCTCCCTTCCCCCTCCTTCCTCCCCTCTCTTTTCCTCCCTCCTTCCTTCCTTCTTTCCCTCACCCCTTTCTTTCCCATCTCCCTCCTTCCTTTCCTGCCTCCCTCCCTTTTCCTCCCTCCCTCCCTCCCTCCCTCCCTCCCTCCCTCTTACAGCCCTTTGGAGTGTATCTTTAAAAGCCCCTCTGCTTCCATCCCTGCCTCTCCACCCGGTTTGTTCTTCCTTGTAAAAACTGGGGCTGGTGCCGGGGTGGTGGTGGGGGGGGGTTGCTTCTCCAGCTCTTCCGGTTGCCATGGTGACCAAATGGGCCCCCCCTTCTCTCTCCGGGAAAGGAGGATCCCAAGACTTCTCTATAAACAGAGCCATTTTTCTTTCCCGTTTTTTTGGGGAACTGCAAACGGTCTGGATAGCCTTCAGAGGAAGGACCGTTAGGCCGATTTGCATTGGGCGTTTTTTTTTTTTTAAAAAAAAAGCAAACAGAAGTTTGCATTCTCACGCAGGCAGTCCTCGACTTAACAACTGTTCATTTAGTGACCGTTCAGAGTCCCAGCTTCGACTGAAAAAAGCGACTGGCCACCGTTTTTTTTCACCTCCCTCATGGTCACGGGATCAGAATTCAAAGACTTGGCAACTGGCTGGTACTTCTGACCGTTGCAGCATCCCG
Source organism: Crotalus adamanteus (assembly GCA_039797435.1). Lineage (NCBI taxonomy): Eukaryota > Metazoa > Chordata > Lepidosauria > Squamata > Viperidae > Crotalus > Crotalus adamanteus. The sequence goes on from CM077921.1 coordinate 124,386,325, forward strand.
GGGGGGGGGCCACGCGAACCCCCTTTTACGACGTTCTGACCAGCCAAGTCAATGGGGGAGCCAGATTCACTGAACGACCGTGTTGCCGACTGAACAAATGCAGTGATTCACTTAACAATGGTGGAAGACAAAGCTCACTGAAACGACGTTTCACTTAGCAACAGAAATTTGGGGCTCAGCTGCGGTCGTAAATCGAGAACCACCTGGATTTCCCCCCAAATCTGATCTGTTTCTTTCTAAAAGCATGGAGGGATGGCCCATTGTAAAATGCAAACCTCGGGGACTGTGGAACCCCCTGCCACTTGATGTCACAAGGGATTCGTTTTATGAGCCGCATTCTAAGGCACAGGAGCAGGCCAGGTATATTTATCCTCCATCAGTTAGCACAGTGGTTCTCAACCTGTGGGTCGGGACTCCATTTGGGGTCGAACGACCATTTCACGGGGGTCGCCAAACAACGCAGTCCGCCATTTTTTCCCCCCTTTTCCTTAGCTGTGCTACTCCCTTTTATTCTATTGGCTTTTGAAAGCCAATAGAAGAGACTCTCTTGAATAGGGTCTAATTCTATTGGCTTTCCAAAGCCAATAGGAATTGTCCAGGCTGTCTCTGCCCTGCTGAGCCCGCCAAAAGTCCCAGTCTGCAAACGGGGCTGTACCCGTTGAGTAGTCCTCGACTTACAACCGGTTGAGTAGTCCTCGACTTACGACCGGTTGGGGGTCACGGCACTAAAAAGGTTGAGAACCACTGAGCTAGCAAGAGAGAATCTGTAGGCCTGATGGGGCGTGATCTCTAACTAAATATAACTAGTTTTCGATTCAGTTAGTGACCATTTGAAGTCGCCGTGGTACTGAAAAAAAGTGACTGACGACGTTTTTCATGCTTGCCACTATTGCAAGGCCAGGTGATCAAAGTTCAGACCCTGGGCAATTGGCTCACACTTACGACGGTCGCATTGTCCTGGGGGGGTGGGGTGTCACGTGATCCCCTTTGGCGACCTTCTGACAAGCGAAGTCAATGGAGGAGCCAGATTCACTTGACTAGCTTAACAACGGCAGGGATTCGCTTAACGAGAAGCGAAAAAAAGTCGTAAAACGGGACAAACCTCGCTTAAGAGCTGTCTGGCTTAGCAATGTAAATCGTGGGCTCGCTTGCCGTCTTAAGTCGAGGACTCCCTGTATTCTTTGATTTATTTATTTATTTATTTTTTTGGGCTTGCCAAAGGTGGGGATGACCGCCGGGAATCCCAGAGAAGAATTTTATGGCACCAAAAGCGTTCATGGTTGTAAAACGAGGCCTGGGGGCTGCTTGAGCGGTTACTGTCAGGAAATTTCTCCTTAATTCCAGGCTGCTTCTCTCCTTGATTAGCTTCCATCTATTGTTCCTTGTCTTGCCTTCTGGTGCTTTGGAAAATAGCTTAATAATAACAATAATAAAGTTGGAAGGGACCTTGGAGGTCATCTACTCCAGCCCTCTGCTCAAGCAGGAGATACCGTTACAGACAAATTAGCGGTCCAGTCTCTTCTTCAAAACCTCCAGTGACGGGAGCACCCACAACTTCTGGAGGCCAGCTGTTCCACTGGTTAATTGTCCTCACTGTCAGGAAGTTTCTCCTTAGTTACAGGTTGCTTCTCTCCTTGATCCGTTTCCATCCGTTGCTTCTTGTCCTGCCTTCAGGGGCTTTGGAGAATAGCTTGACTCCCTCTTCTTTGGGGCAGCCCCTCAGATATTGGAAGAATTGCTACCATGTCACCCTTGGTCCTTCTCTTCACTAGACTAGCTATGCCCAGTTCTTGCAACCATTTTTCAACGGGAATAGAGCTGGAAGGGACCTTGGAGGTCTTCTAGTCCAACCCCCTGCTGAAGCAGGACACCCTAGACCAGTGATGGCGAACCTTTTAGAGACTGAGTGCCCAAACTGCAACCCAAACCTCACTTATGTAGCGTCAGGTGCTGGGTGGGCGTGGCCCATTGGATGGGTGTGGCCCATTCGGTGGGCGTGGCTTCAGCGGTAACGGCAGACTGGGTGGGACTAAAAAGTCCAATCAATCAATTCCAACTTTGCAATATCGTTTTTTTCCACGAGAATTTGAAATTGATTGATTGATTGAATGAACCATTGGGGGGGGGGCAAATGGCAGTGGAGGCCTAAATCGAAAAATTTTTATAAAACCCAGCTGAAGGCCTAGGACTGGGGCGACAGCGCGCATGCCCACAGAGAGGCCACTGAGTGCCGCCTCTGGCACGCATGCCATAGGTTCGCCACCATGGCCCTAGACCATTCCAGACAAGTGGCTGTCCAATTTCTTCTTTAAAACCTCCAGTGATGGAGCACCTACAACTTCTGGAGGCAGGTAGTTCCACTGGTTAATTGTCCTCACTGTTAGGAAGTTTCTCCTTAATTCCAGGCTGCTTCTCTCCTTGATTAGTTTCTACCCGTTGTTCCTTTGAAAAATTAATGATGATGATGATGATGATGATGATAGAGTTGGAAGGGACCTTGGAGGTCATCTAGTCCAACCCCTGCTCAGGCAGGAGACCCTATACCATTTCAGACAAATGCGTGTCCGATTTCTTCATCAAAAGCCTCCAGTGATGGAGCACCCACAACTTCTGGAGGCAAGTAGTTCCACTGAATAATCAACACAGAATAACCGACTTGGAAGGGACCTTGGAGGTCATCTAGTCCAGCCCCCTGCTCAGTCAGGAAACCCTCTACTATTTCAGACAAATGCTTGTCCAGTCTCTTCTTCAAAGTTGACAAACCCCCCCCCCCTCTCCGGTATTCTTTGCGGCAGCCCCTCAAATGCTGGCCTGCCACCTCATTTATGGGAGGGGGGGGCTTCTGGGAGAGCCGGTGAATGTGGCTGAGAATTTTTGCGCGGAGAGAATCTCTTTGGCCAAATATGGAAGGCTTTTGCCTCGGCCGTTTAGTCACCCAGCTCCCCCCCCTCCAAGACATCTGCTTTGCAAACCCCGGGGTCACATGGAAACCAACCGCCCTCCCTCCCTCCCAGCCTTTTCCCCTCCCCAGGGCCGGAGGCTCGCCAGCCCCATGCGCCCTCTCTATGCGCAGGGATGCGTTTTGGGGCCAAGGAGACGAGATAAAAGGCTTCGCAGCTGGAAGGGCGGAGGAATTTGCCCAGAAACAAGGTTTAAAAATCTCTGATCTTCCTAAGGATTAGCACTGGACGTAACCCGCTGTTACTCGCAGTTGCAAGGCCCCATTTAAGGGAACGGAAGCGGGACCGGGAGAGAAGACGCAGGCTTGGGCAGTGTTCAGCTTTCATTCATTCCCATGCTCCTTGGGACGGAAACGTTCGCTCTGTTTATTTGTCGGGTAGACTTTGACTCTGGCTGTGTCGCTTGGGAAGGAGCTCAAGGCGGCTGACGTTGATACCGTTCCTCTTCCTCTTTTCTCCGCCAAAACAACCCTGTGAGGTGGGCTGCGCTGGGCAAAAAAAGGGACCGGCAAGCAAAAGACGTCCAGCTGGCTTTTAGGCCTAAGGCGGGACTAGAACTCACCGTCTCCTGGTGATTGGTTCAAAGTCACCCAGCTGGCTTTCAGGCCTAAGGCGGGACTAGAACTCCCCGTCTCCTGGTGATTGGTTCAAAGTCACCCAGCTGGCTTTCAGACCTAAGGCGGGACTAGAACTCACCAGGTGATTGGTTCAAAGTCACCCAGCTGGCTTTCAGACCTAAGGCGGGACTAGAACTCACCGTCTCCTCAGATGATTGGTTCAAAGTCATCCAGCTGGCTTTCAGGCCTAAGGCGGGACTAGAACTCACCATCTCCTGGTGATTGGTCCAAAGTCACCCAGTTGGCTTTCAGGCCTAAGGCGGGACTAGAACTCACCATCTCCTGGTAATTGGTTCAAAGTCACCCAGCTGTCTTTCAGGCCTAAGGCGGGACTAGAACTCACCGTCTCCTGGTGATTGGTCCAAAGTCACCCAGTTGGCTTTCAAGCCTAAGGCGGGACTAGAACTCACCGTCTCCTGGTGATTGATTCAAAGTCACCCAGCTGTCTTTCAGGCCTAAGGCGGGACTAGAACTCACCGTCTCCTCAGGTGATTGGTTCAAAATCATCCAGCTGGATTTCAGGCCTAAGGCGGAACTAGAACTCACCGTCTCCTGGTGATAGGCCAAATATCACCCAGCTGTCTTTCAGGCCTAAGGCGGGACTAGAACTCACCGTCTCCCGGTGATAGGCCAGCACCTTAACCACTACACCACAATCATCCTTCTATGACATGAGCATAGATGCATAGTAGAAGAAGTCCTTGACTTGCAACAATTCATTTAGTGACCATTCTAACGGTTGTGAAAACAAAAGTGACTTATAACTGTCTTTCACATTTACTATCACATCCCAAGGATCATGAGGCCAAAATTCACATGCTGGGCAACTGACCGGTATTTATGACGGTTGCAGTGTCCCTGGGGGAGGGGTGTCACGTGACCCCCTTTTGCGACCTTCTGACCAGCAAAGTCAATGGGGGAAGCCAGGCTCGCTTAACAACCGTGTTACCAACTTAACAACCGCCGTGATCCACTTAACAATGGTGGGAAGGAAGGTCGTAAAATGGGGCAAAAACTCACTTCAGAAGTGTCTCGCTTAGCCACCACTGTGGTCATAATCCGAGGACTCCCCCTATTCTCAGACGATGGATACCAACCGCACGATTTTGCTAAACAAGATAGCAAAAATTTATTTTATTTTGCTCGGTCTTAAAGAGATTTTTCAAAGCTGCTAATTTACCAAAGGGATGTGCGGAGATCCCCGTCCCATCAAGTCGAATTTAACTCTTGCGCACTGCAAACAGGTCCACGTTACAGGACAGTCCTCAACTTAACAACCGCTTGTCTACCATTCCAAGTTAACAACGGAACTGAATAAGATGGCTTGCCACCCGTCCTCACGCTTACGACCGTCGCAGCATCCCTGGGTCCACGGCAGTGGTTCTCAACCTGTGGGTCGGGACCCCATTTGGGGTCGAACGACCATTTCACGGGGGTTGCCAAACAACGCAATCTGCCATTTTTTCCCCTTTTCCTTAGCTATGCTGCTCCCTTTTATTCTATTGGCTTTTGAAAGCCAATAGAATAGACTCTCTTGAATAGAGTCTAATTCTATTGGCTTTCAAAAGCCAATAGGAATTGTCCAGGCTGTCTCTGCCCTGCTGAGCCCGCCAAAAGTCCCATTCTGCAAACGGTGCTGCACCCGTTGAGAAGTCCTCGACTTACGACTGGTTGAGTAGTCCTCAACTTACGACCGGTTGGGGGTCGCGGCATTAAAAAGGTTGAGAACTACTGGTCCACGGGATCAAAATACGGGCCCTGGGCCACCAGCATGGATTTATTATGAACCATACAGTCGCCATTTGCCAACCTTCCTCTCCGCGGGCTTCCAACAATTAATCCAATTAATTGCAGGAAGGAATAATGGGACAGATGTAAATTCCTCGGAGTCATGCAGAGAGGGTGAATGAGAAAGACCTTGTAGGAGGAGTGAATGGGATTGAGAGGAAGAGAGAGAAAGGCCGAAGGAGTCATCCTCGGGTAGAGCTGCTGAGGTCCTCAGAAACAATCAATGAACAATGAATAAGAAATAAGAATTAACAATTAGCCAGCGGAACGGCTGGCCTCCAGACGTTGGGGATGCTCCAGCACTGGAGGTTTTTGAAGAAGAGACAGGACAGTCATTGGTCTGAAATGGCATAGGTAGGGTCTCCTGCTTGAGCAGGGGGCTGGACTAGAGGACCTCCAAGGTCCCTTCCAGCTCTGCCATTCTGTTCTTCTGAAAGAGAGGCGGGAAGTGTAAAGGGCAAAAGGCAGGATGACACGGATGGAGGGGGTTGGAATCAGAGGTGGTTTCCAAGGAGGGGAAGATAGGAAGAAGCAAAGTGAACTTAAAATGAGATTTAACCGTGTTTCCTTCTCATATTTCAAACCTTTAATGTCTTCAGATGAGTATTTAATAAAGGAGTTGTTGTTGTTGTTGTTGTTGTTGCTGTTGCTGTTCTCCTCCTCCTCCTTCCTTCTTTCGTTCTTTCCTTCCTTTCTCTCCTCCTTTTCCTCTTCCTTCGCCTTCTTTCTTTTCTTCCTTCCTTCCTCTTTCCTCCTCCCTTCGTTCCTTCCTTCCTATTTGCTCCTCCTTTCCTCCTTTTTCGTTCTTTCCTTCCTTTGTCTCCTTTTCCACCTTCTTCTCCTTCCTTCTTCCCTCTTCTCCTTCCTTCTTTTGTTCTTTCCTTCCTTCCTCTCCTCCTTTTCCACCTCCCTTCCTTCCTTCTTTCTTTCTTTCATTCTTTCCTTCCTCTCCTCCTTTTCCACCTTCTTTTCCTTCCTTCCTTCCTTCCTTCCTTCCTTCCTTCCTTCCTTCCTTCCTTCCTTCCTCTCCTCCTTTTCCTCCTTCTCTTTTTCTTCCTTCCTCTCCTTCTTTCCTTCCTTCCTCTCCTTCCTCTCCTTCTTCCTTCTTTCTTTCCTTCCTCTCCTCCTTTTCCTCCTCCTCCTTCTCCTTCCTTTCCTTCCTTCCTCTCCTCCTCCTTCCTTCTTTCCTCCTTCCGTTCTTTCCTTCCTTCCTTCCTCTCCTCATTTTCCTCCTTCTCCTTCCTTCTTTCCTTCCTTTCTTCCTTCTTCTCCTTCTCCTCCTCCTCTTCCTCCTCCCTCACCACCACCAGCCCACTGTTTCTCCTTCTCCTTCTGCTCCCCTCCATCACTCCTCCTCTTCTCCTTCCCTTCCTTTCCTCCTCCTCCACCTCTGGCTTCTCCTGCCAGGACGTTCTCCCTGCTCCGCTGCCGCCCCGACTGAATTCAGCCCTCCCTGTGTTGGGAAGCGGACTTCAGCCGCCCGCTTTGGAGCCTGGGAACGAAACACGGAGGAGTTGAAAGCAAACATCAACGGTGGATAAACACTGGTGTATTCTTAGAAACTCAAGTGGCACCGAATCGGAGAGCCTCTGATTTATGCTCGCGTTCCCTTTCCAGGGGGTTACGCCTTGCAGAGCCTTTTTTTTTTTACCCGTGGGAGATTGACATGCTCAACATGCAAGCTGGGGAGCAGGAAGTGGGCTTCTGTGGGGCATGTTCAGCGGTGGGAGACCCCCCTCCACAGACCAGTGGCCAGAGGGACATCTGCGGTGGAGAAGTTCCCGGCAGAAAGGTGGGTGGGTGGGCGCTTTTCCCTTTACTGCTTGCCCACTTGGTCTCCCTAAACTCGCAGTCCCGACATGCTTTTTTCTGATTAAGCATCAAGACCCTGAATTCAAGGGGGGGGGTGTGGAGGGGGCCTCCTCCCCAACTCTCCCAATAATTATTAATTGCTTTCAATTAAGATTGAAAGGAACGGTTGCTACAATTGGGTATGTCTAGTTTAATGAAGAGAAGGACAAGGGGGGACAGGATAGCAGTCTTCCAGTATCTCAGGGGCTGCCCCAAAGAAGAGGGAGTCAAGCTCTTCTCCAAAGCACCCGAAGGCAGGACAAGAAGCAAGGGATGGGAACTCATCAAGGAGAGAAGCAACCTGGAACTAAGGAGAAACTTCCTGACAGTGAGGACAATTAACCAGTGGAACAACCTGCCTCCAGAAGCGGTGAATCCTCCAACACTGGAAGTTTTTAAGAAGAGACTGGACAGCTATTTGTCCAAAATGATGTAGGGTTTCCTGCCTGAGCAGGCGGTTGGACTAGATGACCTCCAAGGTCCCTTCCAACTTTACTACTACTACTACTATTATTATTATTATTAAGATGGGATTTCGCTGTGGTGGGATGCCGGCTTCAATCAGAATTGGAAGGGACCTTGGAGGTCTTCTAGCCCAACCCGTGCTCAGGCTGGAGACCCTAGACTAGGGGGTCTTCAGACTTGGCCCTTTTAGGACTTGTGGACTTCAGCTCCCAGAATTCCCATGCGTGCCTGGCTGAGGAATTCTGGGAGTTGAAGTCCACAAGTCATCAAAGGGCCAAGTTGGAAGACCCCTGCCCTAGACCATTTCAGACAAATGGCTGTCCAAAATCTTCTTGAAAGCTTCCAGCGTTGGAGCAGTCACAACTTCTGGAGGCAAGGAGTTCCACTGATTAAATTGTCCTCACTGTTAGGAAGTTTCTTCTTAGTTCTAGGTTGCTTCTCTCCTTGATTAGCTTCCATCCGTTGCTTCCTGTCCTGCCTTCAGGCGCGTTGGAGAATAGGTGGACCCCCTTCTTCTTTGGGGCAGCCCCTCAAATATTAGACCACCGCTATTATGTCACCCCCTTGTCTTTCTTTTCATTAAACTAGACATTCCCCGTTTCTGCCAAAAGGAGCACAGCCAAAGTGATTTAGATTTACTTAAAATGAAATTTCACCGAGAACATTTATCGGCGGGCTCCTCCTAAGAGCTGACAGCGACTTCATGGCAGATAATCAAAAAAATCAAATTAATCCCATACAGTTCATCCATGGTCCCTGGATATTTAATGTTCTTGTTCTCTCAAATAAAAATAACATTTTGGCAGTGGAGTGTAGGGTTCATATCCAAGATTAGGGGACTGGAGGCTAAAACACATAAGGAACGGTTGCTGGAATTGGGTATGTCTAGTTTAATGAAAAGAAGGACGAGGGGGGACAGGATAGCAGTGTTCCAGTATCTCAGGGGCTGCCCCAAAGAAGTGGGAGTCAAGCTATTCTCCAAAGTGCCTGAAGGTAGGACAAGAAGCAACGGATGGAAACTAACCAAAGAGAAGCAACCTAGAACTAAGGAGAAACTTTCTGACAGTGAGGACAATTAACCAGTGGAACCACCTGCCTCCAGAAGCGGTGAATGCTCCAACACTGGAAGTTTTAAAGAAGAGACTGGACAGCCATTTGTCCGAAATGGTGTAGGGTTTCCTGCCTGAGCAGGGGGTTGGACTGGATGTCCTCCAAGGTCCCTTCCAACTTTACTACTATTACTATTACTAAGAACCGTTGGAAGTTACAACGGCACTGAAACGGGATATATGACCAACCCTGGAAGTTTTTAAGAAGAGACTGGACAGCCATTTGTCCGAAATGGTATAAGGTTTCCTGCCTGAGCAGGGGGTTGGACTCGATGACCTCCAAGGTCCCTTCCAACATTATTATTATTATTATCAATTATTATTATGGATCATCGCACAGTCAGCCAGATGTTCAGACTGGATTTGGCATTTTGTCTACCTATCGAGTCCTTACCCAGGACCTGGGATAGGCAGATGTGGATGTTTGATGGTATTACAGATATCGTCGCAGGATGGAAGCAGTTCCTAGTAAGGCCGCCTTTTGCAATTGACTATTGGCGAATTTCTTCTTGTTGGACTTGATCTGTAGTAACAGATCATTATTTCTTTGTTTTCAATCACTGTGTATCTGCGACGGGTAAACACCTTTTCTTCCAGTAGTTCTGCAGCTGCTGGCCCTGGTTGCTCAGCCAACAGTCCTGAGTCCTGTAACCCATTTTTCACCAGATATCCAGGAACTCCAGTATCTAGCGCGGACCTTGTTAACCCGGGGGGCATCCGAGCCGGTATGGCATTCTGAAATTTACATCTCACCATATTTTTTATGGGAGAGACACTCTTTGTCTGACTCCTCTGATGAGACCTGTCCAGTATGGTTGAACCTCTGGCATAGCTCTCATCTTCCTCAGAGTACACAAGCCTCACAACCACGTCAAGGTATTATTATACAGGAGAACTGTGTCTGTTTTGTAGCAAAACATCCCCATTTAAGAAAGGGGAGGGAAGGAGCGTCTCTGTGCATAAGCAGAGTGCATTTTTCTCCGGGGCAGTACTTTTTATTTAGGACAAGGCTTCTCAAGCTTAGCAACTTTAAGATTTGTGGACTTCAACTCCCAGAATTCCCTTGCTCGCAATGAATTTGAGGGGCATTCTGGGAGTTGAGGTCCACCAAGCATGTCAGATAGAGAATTCTGGAAGTTGTAGTCCACCCCAATGTTGAGAAACCCTGATTTATTTCAGTGTGCAGCCTTCAAAGAGAGACAGTCTTTTTTTTTTTTTTTTAAAGGAAATTAAACCCTGAGAAGACAGCCAACGTTTGACATCCCAGGCACACAATTTTAGAGGTGCTGTTGCAACACTTTGCAGCCTACAGTAAAAAGAGAAATTTAAAATGACTAAGCAGGATCTGTCCTGGGGGGGGGGGGAGGAATGGCAGGCAGGGGGGGAGGAAGAACTCCTGTAATCCAATTCCAGAAATCGGTTGGTGTCGGATGGGGGAGGGTGGGGTGAGAAATTGGGGGGGGGGGGGTTTAGCTAGAAAAATAGTTAAAATCCAGCACCAACCTCTGCTGGTACAGCCAGATGGAACCAGCTGTGCTGCACGGAAGAACTGGCTGTTTACCAGCAAGGGAACTATAGGGTGTGCCTGTTCTGCTTTTTTTAAAAAATAATAATAATTAACCTGGGTAACTTTCATACAGCATTAAAGAAAACCACGTTCTAGTGCCGTCATTCTCTCTCTCTCTCTCTTCTTTTTTTTAAAAAAAGTCTTTTTATTAAGTTTTATTACAGGTAGTCCTTGGCTTACGACCGCAACTGAGCCAAAATTTCTTATTGCTAAGCAAGGTTTGGTGAGTTTTGCCCCATTTTACGACCGTTCTCACGACGGTTGTTAAGTGGATCACTGCCATTGTTGTGTTAATAAAATGGCTGAATAATAATAATAATAATAAGTCTAACAAGACCATTGGCATTGACAAATTCGCTATTAGTCAATTGCAAAAGGCAGCCTTATTAGGAACTGCTTCTATCCTGCGACGATATCTGTAATACCATCAAACATCCACATCTGCCTATCCCAGGTCCTGGGTAAGGACTCGATAGGTAGACAAAAATGCCACATCCAGTCTGAACATCTGGCTGACTGTGCGATGATCCATATAATAATAATAATAAAGTTGGAAGGGACCTTGGAGGTCATCTAGTCCAACCCCCTGCTCAGGCAGGTAACCCTATACCATTTTGGACAAATGGCTGTCCAGTCTCTTCTTAAAAACTTCCAGGGTTGGAGCATTCACCGCTTCTGGAGGCAGGTGGTTCCACTGGTTAATTGTTCTAACTGTCAGGAAGTTTCTCCTTAGTTCTAGGATACTTCTCTCCTTGATTAGTTTCCATCCATTGCTTCTTGTCCTGCCTTCAGGGGCTTTGGGGAATAGCTTGACTCCCTCTTCTTTGGGGCAGCCCCTGAGATATTGGAACACTCCTATTATGTCACCTCTTGTCCTTGTCTTCATTAAACTAGACATTCCCAATTCCATCAGCCGTTCCTTGTATGCTTTAACCTCCAGTCCCCTAATTATCTTTGTTGCTCTTCTCTGTACTCTTTCCAGAGTCTCAACATCTTTTTTACATCATGGTGACCAAAAGTGAATGCAGTATTCCAAGTGTGGCCTTACCAAGGCCTTGTAAAGTGGTATTAACCCTTCACGTGATCTTGATTCTCTCCCTCTGTTGATGCAGCCTAGCACTGTGTTGGCCTTTTTGGCAGCTGCAGCACACGGCTGGCTCCTATTTAAAGGATTGTCCACTAGGACTCTGAGGTGCCCCTCACAGTTACTACTATTGAGCAAAGTACCCCCTAAAGTATACCTGTACATTTGGTTTTTCTTGCCTAAATGTAGAACCTTTACTTTTTTCACCCTGGAATTTCATTTTGTTAAATAGTGCCCAGTGTTCAAGTCTGTCCAGATCCTGAACGTTGTTAAGCGTTGCTTTCCTTTCTCAGAAGGTCGCAAAAATGGATCCCAAGTCCCCGGGACACTGCAGCCGTCATAAATACGAGTCAGTTGCCAAGCATCCGAATTTTGATCATGTGATCACGGCGGATGCTGCAACGGTCGTAAGTGTGAAAAAGGGCCCTAAGTCGCTTTTCTTCAAAGCTGTGCGAACCCGTCACTAAATGAATGAAGTCACCCCTTTTACCTCTTTTCTAAATACAGTTATTTTCTTCATTTTTATTTCCTGCACTCTAAAAATCACACAGACCGAAGTCAAAAACAAACAAACAAAAACAAAAACCAGAAGCAGTGAAAACCAAACAGGTTTTTGTGGGTTGTTTTAGATGCACCTGTGTAGTCTTTCGCTGATCTGGCTAAATGTGTTGTGCAACCACAAATGGGAATAAAAACACATTAAAAAAAAAAAACCAGACTGGTGCCTTGCATAGAATTAGCTAAGGGTTTCTGTGTGTATATCGATGTGTGTCTGTGGCGTCTATATGAATATGTATGAATGCTGACTTTTATCCTGAGAGTTTCACACTGGAAATTCTGCAAGGTAAATTAAATGAGCGGCTGGGTTATGGGGGACAGGCCCAACCTCTGACTTATGGCCGTGTTTCACACTTATGGCCTTGCCAGCATCTCCAAGATCACGTGATCAAAATCCAGAGGCTTGGCCACTGACTCATATTGATGACAGTTCCATTGTCCTGGGCTCCTGTGATCCCATTGTTCTGAGAAAGCAAAGTCAATTGTTGTTCCTATAACAGCAGCAACAACAACAACAACAATAATAATGTTGGAAGGGACCTTGGAGGTCATCTAGCCCAACCCCCTGCTCAGGCAGGAAACCCTATACCATTTCGGACAAATGGCTGTCCAGTCTCTTCTTAAAAACTTCCAGTGTTGGAGCATTCACCGCTTCTGGAGGCTAACTTAACAACTGCATTGATTCACTTAACAACCGTGGCTAGAAAAGCCGTAAAACGGGCAAAACTCAACAAATTTCTCACTTAGCAACCCAGATTTTGGGCTCAATCGTGGTCATAAGTTGAGGAATACCTATACTCCACGCGTGATTTCATCAAAAGCAGTTTGTTTAGTCCCGTCAGCAGCAGCAGGAGAAAAAAAATACTTGAAAAGCCCTGCAGTTGCTTCAGATCAAATGCTGGTCACGAAGAACATCCTTATTAACTTGAATTGCTGGTCTCCCTTTAGAATAGAATAGAATCTAAAAGGGACCTTGGAGGTCTTCTAGTCCAGCCCCCTGCTCAGGCAGGAAACCCTATATCATTTCAAACAAATGGCTGTCCAGTCTCTTCTTAAAAACTTCCAGTGTTGGAGCATTCACTGCTTCTGGAGGCAGGTTGTTCCACTGGTTAATTGTTCTCACTGTCAGGAAGTTTCTCCTTAATTCCAGGTTGCTTCTCTCTTTGGTCAGTTTACAACAACAACAACAATAATAATAAAGTTGGAAGGGACCTCGGAAGTCATCTAGTCCAACCCCCTGCTCAGGCAGGAAACCCTATACCATTTCAGACAAATGGCTGTCCAGTCTCTTCTTAAAAACTTCCAGTGTTGGAGCATTCGCCGCTTCTGGAGGCAGGTTGTTCCACTGGTTAATTGTTCTCACTGTCAGGAAGTTTCTCCTTAGTTCCAGGTTGCTTCTCTCCTTGATGAGTTTCCATCCGTTGCTTCTTGTCCTGCCTTCAGGCGCTTTGGAGAAAAGCTTGACTCCCTCTTCTTTGGGGCAGCCCCTGAGAGATTGGAAGGCTGCTATCTTGTCCCCCCTTGTCCTTCTCTTCGTTAAACTAGACATACCCAATTCCGGCCACTGTTCCTTCTATGTTTTAGCTCCCAGTCCTCTGATCATCTTTGTTGCTCTTCTCTGCACTCTTTCTAGCGTCTCAACATCTTTTTTACATCGCGGTGACCAAAACTGGATGCAGGATTCCAAGTGTGGCCTTACCAAGGCCTTGTAAAGTGGTATTAACACTTTGCGTGATCTTGATTCTCTCCCTCTGTTAATGCAGCATTTCTCATCCTTCCATCTGATGCTTTGGTGAACAACGTGATCCCCGCTCTTCTTTGGGGCAGCTCCTCAAATACTGGAATGCTGCTATCATGTCTCCCCTATTTCTTTTTTTCTTTAAACTAGCTAGCCAAACCCAAGTCCTGCAGCCGTTCATCCTGTGTTTTAGCCTCCAGGCCTTGGATCATCTTAGTTGCTCTTCTCTGAATTTTTTCCAAACTCTCAACCTCTTTTTGTGATACGGTGACCAGAATTGGCCGCAGTATTCCAGGTGCGGCCTCACTAGGGTTTTATCAAGCGGTGCTAATACTTGATTTAGAGTTAGAGTTAGCATTTTATTGCGTTCTGAATCCTTGTTGACACCAACGGTTGTTTGGATATCTTGGCCGTGAAGCTTCAAACTTAAGAGGAACAGTTGATTCTCCCATAATAATCTGCCGGGCTAGGGAATATTTTGACTGACCGCAAAAATGTGTCCCTGAAAATATCGGTTATTTGCATGACGCTGCGGGCTGATAGCGTCCTTCAGGCGGAGAGGAGACCTCCCAAATGCAAACATCTGCAAAATGAAAATAATAAAATGGTAAAAGGGCAACTTTCTTAGTCACGAATCATTGCAGGAGTTAAATCAGTAACATGATTGTTATGTGGATCCAGCTTCCCCAGTGTGAGTCGGCCAATAAAAGGGGGATGCGAAAGGTTTAAAAAAAGGGATAAAATAATACCACTACTACCAACCACAGTCTGTGAGTTAATAGACAGGTAGTCCTCAACTTATGACCGCAGTTGAGCCCAAAATTTCTGTGGCTCAGCAAGACAGTTGTTAAGTGAATTTTTGCCCCATTTTATGACCTACCACGGTTGTTAAGTGTATCACTGCAGTTGTTAAATTAGCAACACGGTCGGTAAGTGACGTTGCTTGTCAGAAGGTCGCAAACGGGGATCATGTGACCCTGGGAGACGCTGCAACCATCATAAATAGGAACCAATTTCCAAGCGTCTGAATTTTGATCACGTGACCATGGGGATGTTGCATCGGTCATAACTGTGAAAAACGGCCATGTGTTCTTTTTTTCAGTGCTGTTGTAACTTTGAATGGTCACTAAAACGATGGTTGTAAGTCAAGGACTTACCTGTATGGCTGGACCCAGAAACCTGCAATAAATGTTATTTTGGTGTGGACCTCCAGAGACTGCAAAAAATCTGCAGACTTTAAATGGGCTTGCCGCGTCCCCAGGGACACCTTATCAAAATTTGGCACCTGGCAACCAGCATCGTGTGTTCTCCGTTTGTGTCCTTCTCAAGCAAAGTCCACAGGGGAACGCAGGTTTGCAGAATAACTGCACAAGTCTCTTAACAACTTTAGAATAGGAATAGGAATAGAAATAGGAATACGAAAGGATACAATACAATACAATACAATACAGTAAAATAGAAATACAGAATAGAATAGAATAGAATAGAATAGAATAGAATAGAATAGAATAGAATAGAATAGAATAGAATAGAATGCAATACAATGCAATACAATACAATACAATACAATACAATATAATAGAAATACAGAATAGAATAGAATAGAAATACAGAATAGAATAGAATAGAAATACAGAATAGAATAGAATAGAAATACAGAATAGAATAGAATAGAATAGAAATACAGAATAAAATAGAATAGAATAGAATAGAATAGAACAGAATAGAATAGAATGCAATACAATGCAATACAATACAATACAATATAATAGAAATACAGAATAGAATAGAATAGAAATACAGAATAGAATAGAATAGAAATATAGAATAGAATAGAAATACAGAATAGAATAGAATAGAATAGAATAGTTGGAAGGGACCTTGGAGATCATCTAGTCCAACTGCCCGCTTAAGCAGTACACCCTCTACCATTTCAGAGAAATGGCTGTCCAATCTCTTCTTAAAAACCTCCAGTGATGGAGCGCCCACGATTACTGGAGGCAAGCAGTTCCACTGGTTAATTGTCCTCCCTGTTAGGAAATTTCTCCTTAATTCCAGGCTGCTTCACTCCTTGAGAAAACTCCTTTCCAAAGACCCCCTTGTAAGAATGGGTCAGAGTTGGCCTTGGGCAGTTGTTTGGCTGCTCCACAGCTGCATTCGTCCTCTCTCCCCACTCAGCCAGGGTCACTGAGATTACTGGAAATTAAGCTGAACCATATCTGGGTGGCTTCAGCTCTCCACATCCCGTCCAAACCTCAAAAGCCACCAGCATCTCTGCATGAGGCTCACACAGCCACCTCAATTCTGACAGCTGGCAGAGGTTAGGCCATCTCTGCAGAAATGGTCTTCCTTCTATTCTATTCTGTTCTGTTCTATTTCTATTCTAAATAATGATGATGATGATGATGTTGGAAGGGATCTTGGAGGTCAACTAGTCCAACCCCCTGCTCAGGCAGGAAACCCTATACCATTTCAGACAAATGGCTGTCCAGTCTCTTCTTAAAAACTTCCGGTGTTGGAGCATTCACCCCTTCTGGAGGCAGGTTGTTCCACTGGTTAATTGTTCTAACTGTCAGGAAGTTTCTCCTTAGTTCTAGATTGCTTCTCTCCTTGTTTAGTTTCCATCTTTCGCTTCTTGTCCTGCCTTCAGGCGCTTTGGAGAATAGCTTGACTCCCTCTTCTTTGGGGCAGCCCCTGAGATACTGGAAGACTGCTATCATGTCCCCCCTTGTCCTTCTCTTCAATTAACTAGACATACCCAATTCCAGCAACCATTATTTATATGTTTTAGCCTCCAGTCCTCCGATTATCTTTGTTGCTCTTCTCTGCACTCTTTCTAGAGTCTCAGCATCTTTTTTACATCGTGGTGACCAAAACTGGATGCAATATTCCAAGTGTGGCCTTACCAAGGCCTTGTAAAGTGGTATTAATACTTCATATGATCTTGATCCTATCCTATCCTATCCTATTCTATTCTATTCCTCCCAAAATGCTTGCATAACTGAACCAAGGACCTCACCATTTTTTTTTTTCTTCAAAAGTTCACCTCCTTCTGTCCCATCCTTCCCATCCTTTTTTGCAACGGGCTAGATTCCTACCTGCAGATCATTCACCAACTTGCCACCAAGAGCCCACCCCAGTTTTTCAAGTGCAGGTTAAATAAAGATTTAAGAAATGCTGATAAGCCAGATATTCACAAGGGTTTTCCCCTCCCACCCCCCAACCAGTGCCTACGTTTATGCAGTTATGGGAATGATTGGGAATAAAATAGCCAGCATCTTGTGGTTTGGCCTGGCTTTGTCTGGGCAAATGAGATGCAAGTGACCCTCGTTGCCAGCAACTTTGTTTGACTTTTGTTCCCACCACAGCAAATACCCAAAGATAACACACACACACACACACACACACGCACACACACACACACACACACACACACAGGGATACATTTGAGGTAATAACCAGGCAAGCCTCTCCAAAACTAAGCTGGCCAAAACTAATACTGCGTCCAAAATCGTGCAGATAAACGGAGACGTTTTTGGCAGGCAGGAGCGAAGTTGCAAGCCCCTGCTTTGAAATCTGACTTCGGAAGGATGCAGCCTGGCCGATGCAGGCGGAACGGATCCATTTTGGACGTGCATCAAAATGGCGGCAAAAACCTGCCCATAACGGGGTCTCTGCTTATCTGAGAACGATCCTGGGACCCCCAGTGCAGATTGCACAATCAAAAACAACCCAAGGGGCAAATGTTTTGACTGATGAGGGTTAGCGGTGGGTGGCTGCAAAACCTGGAGTGTAACCAAAGATGAATTATGTCAGGGGTCTTCCAACTTGGCCCCTTCATGACTCAGGGACTTCAACTCCCAGAATTCCTCAGCCAGCATGGGGGAACGATGGCCCCTTCATGACTCGTGGACTTCAATTCCCAGAATTCCTGAGCCAGCATGGGGGAACTATGGCCCCTTCATGACTCGTGGACTTCAATTCCCAGAATTCCTCAGCCAGGATGGGGGAACTATGCCCCCTTCATGATTCGTGGACTTCAACTCCCAGAATTCCTGAGCCAGCATGGGGGAACTGTGGCCCCTTCATGACTTGCGGATTTCAACTCCCAGAATTCCTGAGCCAATATGGGGGAACTGTGGCCCCTTCATGACTTGCAGACTTCAACTCCCAGAATTCCTCAGCCAGGATGGGGGAACTATGGCCCCTTCGTGACTCGCGGACTTCAACTCCCAGAATTCCTGAGCCAGCATGGGGGAACTATGGCCCCTTCATGATTCGCGGACTTCAACTTCCAGAATTCCTGAGCCAGCATGGGGGAACTATGGCCCCTTCATGACTTGCGGACTTCAACTCCTAGAATTCCTGAGCCAATATGGGGGAACTATGGCCCCTTCATGACTCGCGGACTTCAACTCCCAGAATTCCTGAGCCAGCATGGGAGAACCTCTCCCTTTCCCCTCAGCATGGCTGGCTCAGGAATTCTGGGAGTTGAAGTCCACAGGTGGTCAAGGTGCCAGAATTGCCCACGCCTATACCTGAGGGATTTTTTTTTTTTTTTTAGGCTTCCAAGCCCTCCTCCCCTCCTTTGCATGTTTCCTTGTAAATAACTTTTTTCCCTTTCTTCTGAGTCATTCTCTCCCTCCTTCCTCCTGGCCTCCCACCCCCTTTGCTGTGGAAAAAAGCCAATTTTGGGCTTTAGCACGGTTTCCCGTCCTTCCCTCTGTCTTGTTTACCAAAACGTGACGATCACAGCGAGAAGAGAATTAAGCTCTGGAAAAAGAGAGATTTAGCTATTTTTAAAAGGGGTGGGGGGTGGGAGGGAAGTACTGCTGGTCCTCGACTCACAACAGTTCATTTAGTGACCGTTCAAAGTTGCAATGGCCCTGAAAAAAAAGGGGCCGACGACCGCTTTTCAAGACATCGCAGCATCCCCACGCTCACGTGATCAAGATTAAGAGGCTTGGAAACTGGCATGTACTCCTGACGGTTGCACTGTCCATCCAAAAACAATATCCTAAGCCAGGGGTCTTCACACTTGGCCCTTTCATGACTTGTGGACTTCAACTCCCAGAATTCCTCAGCCAGGCACATTGGCTGGGAGTTGAAGGCCATCCATGCTGACAGGAATTTTAGGCGAAGTCCATCCATGCTGACTGGGGAATTCTGGGAGTTGAAGCCCATCCATGCTGACAGGAATTTTAGGCGAAGTCCATCCATGCTGACTGGGGAATTCTGGGAGTTGAAGTCCATCCATACTGACAGGAATTTTAGGCGAAGTCCATCCATGCTGACTGGGGAATTCTGGGAGTTGAAGTCCATCCATGCTGACTGGGGAATTCTGGGAGTTGAAGTCCATCCATGCTGAAGGGAATAATGGGAGTTAAAGTCCATTCATGTTGACTCAGGAATTATGGGAGTTGAAGTCTATTCATGCTGACTGGGGAATTATGGGAGTTGAAGTCCACTCATGCTATCTGAAAAATTCTGGCAGCACAAGTCTACCCAAACTATCTAGAGAATTCTGGGAGTTGAGTTGAAGTCCTCCGTGGTGCCTAGGGAATTATGGGAGTTGACGTCCACGCAGATGGGGCATTGAGTGGGCAGAATAAAGGGCCTATTTGAGCCTTTGCTGTTTTGAAGCCAAGTTAGCCATTTCCTGGTCACTCTTTTTTTGTGGTTTGATATTGTTTGCTTTTGAAGGCCTAAACTAAATCAGGTTTATTTAGGCTATCATTGCTGCCTCCTGATCCCACCCACCAATCCTAGCTAGCTTTCTTTCCATTTTCTTTTCTCTCTGTTTTGACCTTTCTCAGCGAGGTGGGCAGATGCTGTGTCAAGCATTCCTCGATTAGTTTTTTTATTTAAAAAAAAGGCAAAAGGGGGAGAAAATCTGGAAACTTGGAGGGTGTTGATGTTTCGGGGTGGGAGGGAGGCACGGAGAAACATCTGAATTTATTTCTCCTTAATCTCTTGGAAAAACCCAGAAACCAGGACTGAGATGGATTGGTTTTATTTTGTTTTTAAATCCCTGCACATTTTTGAAAGATGACTTTTTAAAAAAAAACAAAAAAAAACACTGTGTTTGCAAAGAAAACTCTATAAATAAACTCTCCATACTTTTGATTTGACTAAAAATAGGGCAGCCCAGTTACAATAGCAGCCAAACGGTAGAAGCATTTTCTCCCCTGCCGAGAATGAGGGGAATAAAAGCTTAAACGACTCTAAGAAGATGCCACAAATTGAGATTAGAGATAGTCCTCTAGTTACAGCCACAACTAAAGCCAAAACTTTCCATCGCTGAGCAAGACAGTTGCTAGGTCAACTTTGCCCCGTTTTACCATCTTTCCTGCCACATTTCTTGTAGTTGTTAAGTGAATCCGGCTTCCCCCATTGACTTTGCTTGTCAGAAGGTCAGAAAAGGGGATCACATGACCCCCAGGACACAGCAACCGTCGTAAGTATGAGTCAATTGCCCAAGTGTCCGAATTTTGATCCCGTGACCTCGGAGACGCTGCGACGGTGAACAATGCTCATAAGTCACTTTTTTCAGTGCCGTTGTAACTTCGAACAGTCGCTAAACAAACGGTTGTAAGTCAAGCAGTCTGTGTAATTCTTAGAAAATGGAGCAACCTTCCGAATCAAAATATTGGGGTTTAATATTTTACAGAAAACTCAAATTGCTAGTCTTTAGGACAGGGGTTTTCAAACTTGGCCCTTTTATGACTTGCAGACTTCAACTCCCAGAATTCCTCAGCCAGCGTGGGGGAACTAGGGCCCCTTTATGACTTGTGGACTTCAACTCCCAGAATTCCTCAGACAGCATGGGGGAACTATGGCCCCTTCATGACTTGCGGACTTCAACTCCCAGAATTCCTCAGCCAGCATGGGGGAACTTTGGCCCCTTCATGACTTGCGGACTTCAACTCCCAGAATTCCTCAGCCAGCATGGGGGAACTATGGCCCCTTCATGACTTGTGGACTTCAACTCCCAGAATTCCTCAGGCTGGCTGAGGAATTCTGGGAGGTGAAGTCCACAAGTCATAAAGGGCCAAATTTGAAGACCCTTGCCTTAGGATGTGCATAAAAAGAGAGTGAAGGGATTTAGGGAAGCTTTGGGGAAAATCTTCCTCTGCTTAAGAACCCCTCCTTGTTAATTAATTTATCGACAAGCAAATCACAAGTAAAAGCGTAGCAATAAAGATGCGCGGATTTCATCCTAATCCCTTCAGCCCTGCATTCTTTTGAAATGAAAAGTCTTATTTGAGCTCTGGGCCACGTTCGTACATTTTTTTTTTTCAAGGCTGGAATGTCTTTAGTAAAAGTTGGCTTGATGTCCAGGTTGGATTCCGCCCATAGAAAAGCTGCTGCATTGGGCAAGACTTACATAGAATCCTAAGGCTGGAAGGGACCTTGGAGGTCATCTAGTCCAGCCCCCTGCTCAGGCAGGAGATTCTATTTCCCAGTGTTTCTCAACCTTGGCTTGTTTGAAGATGCGTGGAGAAGCTTCTTGGATGAGAAGTGTAATGTCTTCAAAGAAAAACAAGGAAGTCCTGAAAAAAGCACCTTTGGAACAACCGTGAACTCTGGATGATAGAGAATCTCCACAGACATGTGTGGACTTCAATTCCCAGAATTCTTCAGCCAGCTATGGAGGCCTACCTGTAGGGGCCTTGCTGGATTTTGAATAACACAAAGGGTCAACCAACTAGGCTGAAGGTCAAAGTTAGGACAACCCCCCCAAAAAAGAAATTTACAACCCCACTCCAATGGCACCCCTCCTCAACCGCAATTGTTCTGCCTTTATGGCCATTTGTAGCGTCCCGCAGCTTCATTTTACAACAGTTTTTTTTTTTTTTTGCCCCAAACCTGCATTTGCTTCCAATTTTTGGTCAAAGTGGCCTATCAAAGACAATGGCTTTGCTTTCCAACCAGAGCATTTTTTTTTACGACAGCCAGGTCGTAAAATCAGGTTAAACATGGTGACTCACTTTGTGACCGTCCCATCTTAACAACCCCAGTGGGGGCCTATTAATACTAATAGGCCCACTATAATAACCTGTGGATATTCGCATCCTGTAATGCTAAAACAGGTGCCATAAAAACATGGCTGAGTAAATTATAAATAGCCTTGTTTACATGGCTGAAGCCAGAAGAATTGGAAGTCGCCCATCACTCTTAATAATCTATAAACAGAAAACCCAAAACCTCTTGAGGCTAAAATTGTGTGTGATGGGAGGGACTGAGTTTAAAGTACTTCAGTAAATGCTAGAAGTTGTTTTTGGAGGAAAAAAAACAAGTATTTTAATAATAATAATAATCCCCCAGTGAGGCACTATCTTGACGTGGTTGTGGGGCTTGTGTACTCTGAGGAAGATGAGAGCTATGCCAGAGGTTCAACCATACTGGACAGGTCTCATCAGAGGAGTCAGACAAAGAGTGTCTCTCCCATAAAAAATATGATGAGACGTAAATTTCAGAATGCCATATCGGCTCGGATGTCGCCCGGGTTAACAAGGTCCGGGCTAGATACTGGAGTTCCTGGATATCTGGTGAAAAATGGGTTACAGGACTCAGGACTGTTGGCTGAGCAACCAGGGCCAGCAGCTGCAGAACTACTGGAAGTTCTGTAATACGATCAAACATCCTCATCTGCCTATCCCAGGTCCTGGGTAAGGACTCGATAGGTAGACAAAATGCCAAATCCAGTCTGAACATCTGGCTGACTGTGCGATGATCCATAATAATAATAATAAAATTGGAAGGGACCTTGGAGGTCATCTGGTCCAACCCCCTGCTCAGGCAGGAAACCCTATACCATTTCGGACAAATGGCTGTCCAGTCTCTTCTTAAAAACTTCCAGTGCTGGAGCATTCACCGCTTCTGGAGGGAGGTGGTTCCACTGGTTAATTGTTCTCACTGTCAGGAAGTTTCTCCTTAGTTCTAGGTTGCTTCTCTCCTTGATGAGTTTCCATCCGTTGCTTCTTGTCCTGCCTTCAGGGGCTTTGGAGAACAGCTTGATTGCTTCTTCTTTGGGGCAACCCCTGAGATATTGGAAGACTGTTTTAATGTCCCCCCCCCACTCATCCTTCTCTTCTTTAAACTAGACAGACCCAATTCCAGCAACCGTTCCTCATATGTTTTAGCCTCCAGTCTCCTAATCATCTTTGTTGCTCTTCTCTGCACTCTTTCTAGAGTCTCAACATCTTTTTTACATGGTGGTGACCAAAACTGGATGCAGGATCCCAAGTGTGGCCTTACCAAGGCCTTGTAAAGTGGTATTAACACTTTATCTGATCTTGATTCTATCCCTCTGTTAATGCAGCCCAGCACTGTGTTGGCCTTTTTGGCAGCTGCAGCACACGGCTGGCTCCTATCTAAGTGATCGTCCACTGGGACTCCGAGATCCCTCTCACAGTTACTACTATTGAGCAAGGTACCCCCTATACTATACCTGTACATTTGGTTTTTCTTGCCTAAATGTAGAACCTTACTTTTTTCACCGCTGAATTTTATATCTGGTTGTTGTTGTTTTTGGTAAACACAACCTGCAGTGTCTTGATGACTGGAATTAAATTCTTTTTTCCTCATTTGGGAACTAAATTACTGTATGTTTTAGGTCTTGTTTTTTTTTAAAAAAAGAAAAGATTACAGGTAATCATTTACCCCCAAATTTCTATTTTTAAAGTGAGTTTTGCTCCATTTTATGACCTTTACCGCCCTAGTTGTTAAGAAAATCACTGCTTTTGTTAAGTTAGTAACACGGTTGTTAAGTAAATCCAGCTTCTCCGTTGACTTTTGTGCTCGGAAACCAGGTGGGAAGGTGATCATGTGACTCTGGGGTGCTACAACTATTGGAAAATGCATATTGGTTGCCATGCACCTGGATTTTGATCACGTGACTGTGAGGATGCTGCATTAGTCAGCATCTGCTATCGGAACCTCTTAATTCAAAAGAAGGCCAAGCTTCTAGCCCTCATGAGAACTCTCCAAACAGAATCAAGGAGTGGCGCTTGGGAGCCATGACAGATCATCCTCAACTTAACCACCACAACTGAGCCCAACGTTTCTGCTGCTCAGTGAGTTTTGCCTCATTTTACGTCATTGCTGGCCACTGCCGTTAAGTGAATCACTGCAGTGGTTCAGTTGGAAAACAGGGTGGTTAAGCGAATCTGGATTCCCCCACTGGCTTGGCTTGTCAGAAGGTCAAAGGCAGGGGACATTGCGACCGTCGTGAATGTGAGTCAGTTGCCAAGCGTCTGAATTTCGATCATGTGACCACGGGGGACGTTGCAGTGGTCATCAGCGTGAAAGATGGTGTCATAGGTCATTTTTTTTCTGTGCTGTTGTAACGATGAACTGTACTCCTCCATTTGGAATAGGATGTGATGGGACGGGATGGAACAGAACAGAATATAAAATAGAATAGAAGATAGGATGGGACAGTGATGGCGAACCTTTTAGAGACCGAGTGCCCCAAAACGTTCCCGCCCCCTCCCGCCTCCACCTCTTCCCCAGCTCCGCCCCCTGCCCCGCCCATCCACAGGGCCACCCACCACCTCAACAGCCCGCCACAGATTGCCCAGGCGGTCCAGCATGCGATGGGGCGCGAGGGCGGAGTCTTATCCCTGTTGCCCGGCTGCTATGTCCTTGGCTGCGCTGCTCCACGCGGGCTGCACCTGGGAGCAACTCTCCTCCAGGGGGGGCTGCTGGTGATGAGGGGGCCACGGGGGGAGGCAGGGCTGTGATGACAGTGTGCGTGCCCACAGAGAGGGCTCCGAGTGCCGCCTCTGGCAGGCGTGCCATAGGTCCGCCACCATTGGGATAGGATATAGAATAGAATGGAATGGAATGGAATGAAATAGAAATACAGAGTAGAATAGAATTACAGAATAGAATAGAAATACAGAATAGAATAGAATAGAATAGAATAGAATAGAATAGAATAGAATAGAATAGAATAGAATAGAATAGAATAGAATTACAGAATGGAAATATATGGAATGGAATAGAATAGAATAGAATATGGAATGGAATGGAATATAGAATAGAATAGAATAGAATAGAATAGAATAGAATAGAATAGAATAGAATAGAATAGAATAGAATAGAATAGAATAGAATAGAATTACAGAATGGAAATATATGGAATGGAATAGAATAGAATAGAATATGGAATGGAAAGGAATAGAATAGAATATGAAATAGAATGGAATGGAATATAGAATAGAATAGAATAGAATAGAATAGAATAGAATAGAATAGAATAGAATAGAATAGAATAGAATAGAATAGAAAATATGGAATGGAATGGAATGGAATAGAAATACATAGAATAGAATTACAGAATAGAATAGAAATACAGAATAGAATGGAATAGAATAGAATAGAATAGAATAGAATAGAATAGAATTACAGAATGGAAATATATGGAATGGAATAGAATAGAATAGAATATGGAATGGAATGGAATATAGAATAGAATAGAATAGAATAGAAATACAGAATAGAATAGAATAGAATAGAACAGAATAGAATAGAATAAAAATACAGAATAGAATAGAATAGAATAGAATAGAATAGAATAGAATTACAGAATGGAAATATATGGAATGGAATAGAATAGAATAGAATATGGAATGGAATTGAATATAGAATAGAATAGAATAGAATAGAATAGAATTACAGAATGGAAATATGGAATGGACTAGAATAGAATAGAATATGGAATGGAATGGAATAGAATAGAATATGAAATAGAATGGAATGGAATGGAATATAGAATAGAATAGAATAGAATAGAATAGAATAGAATTACAGGATGGAAATATATGGAATGGAATAGAATAGAATATGAAATAGAATGGAATGGAATGGAATATAGAATAGAATAGAATAGAATAGAAAATATGGAATGGAATGGAATGAAATAGAAATACATAGAATAGAATTACAGAATAGAATAGAAATACAGAATAGAATAGAATAGAATAGAATAGAATAGAATAGAAAATATGGAATGGAATGGAATGGAATAGAAATACAGAGTAGAATAGAATTACAGAATAGAATAGAACAGAAGAGAAGAGAAGAGAAGAGAATAGAAAATATGGAATGGAATGGAATGGAATGGAATGGAATAGAAATACAGAGTAGAATAGAATTACAGAATAGAATAGAACAGAATAGAGAATAGAGTAGAGTAGAGTAGAATAGAATAGAATAGAATAGAATAGAATAGAATAGAATAGAATAGAATAGAATAGAATGAGTTGGAAGGGACCTTAGAGGTCTTCTAGTCCAGCCCCCTGCTCAGGCAGGAAACCAATTTGTCCTCCAAGATCCAGACTAGAAAAGGAGAAGAATCTCACCCACCCAAAATGTCCCCCCAAAAACCCATCCTGAACCTTTCCAGAATTCAGAAGGAGACCCCCCACCACGAACAAGTCCGCTCTGTTTTCCGGAGGAAGGGAAACCGTTTGCCATCTGCGCTCCCTCAGTTCCAGAGCGTTGGTCTCCTGCTTCGTTAATTAACCCCAATTAAACATTGGCCGGTTTCTATGACAACCCCATGTGACAACCGGTCCTTGGCCCAGCTGCTTCCTACAGCTAGTAAATTTCCTTTCTGACAGCAGCCAAAAGTGACGGCGGAAGAAGCCACGGCTTGGCTGCAGAAGTCAAAAAGGATTGGGGCTGGCAGGGCAGCCCATAACATTCCCAAATCGGCTCAAATCAGGCTCAATTCGGGGCTGGAATCCCCCCCCCCCACTACAGGGGTCTCCAACCTTGACAACTTTAAGACTTGTGGACTTCAACTACCAGAATTCCCCAGCCCGCGTGGGGAAAAAGGGCTGGCTGAGGAATTCTGGGCGTTGAAGTCCCCAAATCTTAACATCGCCAAGGTTGGAGACCCGTACCCCAGTACAAGTAGTCTTCCACATACGGCCACAACGGAGCCCAACACTTCTGTCGCTAAGCGAGACAGTCGCTAAGTGACTTTTGCCTCATTTCACCACCTTTCCTGCCACCGTTGTTAAGTGAATCACTGCAGTTGTTAAGTTAGTCACACGGTTGTTAAGTGAATCTGGCTTCCCCCATTGATTTTGCTTGTTAGCTGGTCACAAAAGGGAATCACGTCACATACACAGACACACACACACACACACACACGGACGGACGTTGCGACCATCCTATGCTACTTGCCAAGTGTCCGAATTTTGATCATGTGACCACAGAGAAGCTGCAGAAGTCGTAAGAGTGAAAAATGGTCCTAAGTCACTTTTGTCCAGTGCTGTTGTGACTTTGAATGTCATTAAACGAATGATTGTTAAGTCGAAGGCAACCTGCAAGTAAAAGGATTGGGTCAGCAAGAGGCATCCATGTTGAGGGAAAAAATTAGATTAAACCCTTGGCATCCATAAGTACAGTTGAAAAACTATTATTGCCGTGGTGGCGAAGTGGTTAGAATGCAGTAATTGCAGGATAATTCTGCCCACTGCCAGCAGTTCGATCCTGACTGGCTCAAGGTGGACTCAGCCTTCTGTCCTTCCAAGGTCTGTAAAATCAGGACCCAGATGGTTGGGGACAAATAGGCTGTAAAAATGCTTATAGAGGGCTGTAAAGCACTGTGAAGCGGTATATAAGTCTAAATGCTATTGCATTCTGTTCTATTCTATTCTATATTTCTATTCTATTCTATTCTGCATTCTATTCTATATTTCTATTCTATTCTATATTTCTATTCTGCTCTATATTTCTATTCTATTCTATATTTCTATTCTGTTCTATATTTCTATTCTATTCTATATTTCTATTCTATTCTATATTTCTATTCTATTCTATTCCATTCCATTCCATATTCTGTTCTGTTCTATATTCTGTTCTATATTATTCTACTCTATTCTATTCTACTCTATACTCATTCCATATTCTACTGTTCTATTCTATTCTATTCTATTCTATATTTTCTATTCTATTCTATTTTATTCTATATTTTGTATTCTATTCCATTCCATTCCACTCCACTCCACTCTATTCTATTCCATTCCATTCCATTTTCTGTTCTGTTCTATATTCTGCTCTATATTATTCTACTCTATTCTATTCTACTCTATACTCATTCCATATTCTATTCTATTCTATATTTCCATTCTATTCTATTCTATTCTATTCTATTGTAGAGTTTGATCATGGCTCAAGGTTGACTCAGCCTTCCATCCTTCCAAGATCAGTAAAATGGGGACCCAGATTGTTGGGGGCAAATACGCTGACATTGTAAACCATTTAGAGAGGGCTGTAAAGCACTGTGAAGCGATATATAAGTCTAAATCAGTGGTTCTCAACCTGTGGGTCGGGACCCCATTTGGGGTCGAACGACCATTTAATAATAATAATAGTAGTAAAGTTGGAAGGGACCTTGGAGGTCATCTAGTCCAACCCCCTGCTCGGGCAGGAAACCCTACACCATTTCGGACAAATGGCTGTCCAGTCTCTTCTTAAAAACTTCCAGTGTTGGAGCATTTACTGCTTCTGGAGGCAAGCTGTTCCACTGATTTCACGGGGGTCACCAAACAAGGCTGTCTGCCATTTCTCCCCCCCCCTTTTCTTTGGCCTCACCCCTGGCACCTGGTGATGTAGAAGTGGTTGGGGGTCACCACAACATGGGGAACTGTATTATGGGGTCGCAGCATTAGAAAGGTTGAGAACCACTGGTCTAAATGCTATTGCTGTTGCAATGGCAGCTTGAAACTAAGGTTTATGCCCAGTGAAAACTCACTGTGTTACTTATCGTCAACCCAACCTGTCTCCACAGTCTTTCCCATTGAAAGCTATCCAACAATTAGCTCAACTGTCACGAAGGAAACTTCCCTCGCAGGCTTGTTGTCGTCCTTCAAGCCGATATTAATATGGGAAATCCTTTAAAACGATTTAATGCAATTTTTTTTCAGCCCGCGTGACTTTAAATGGAGCGGTGAATGGTCCCACACTGGAAGTTTTAAGAAGAGACTGGACAGCCATTTGTCCGAAATGGTATACGGTTTCCTGCCTGAGCAGGGGGTTGGACTAGATGGCCTCCAAGGTCCCTTCCAACTTTGTTGTTGTTGTTGTTGTTGTTATTTAACCATGTGGACTTCAACTTCCAGAATTCCCCCAGCCAGCCTGGGGTTGAGAAACATTCATTTAATGTATAAAGAATCGGGTGTGTATATCTTTTCAATGTTTAAGCGTGCAATACCAAATCTAAGCCCTCCCTCCGTCCAGGCCCAAAAAATAATGATAGCATTTTGCTTTCAAAGTCTTCCAACGTTATGCCAAGAATGGCAGAATAACATGCCATTTACGCCACCTGGCCAACGGAATGCACTTCACGCTCCTTGCAGAACCCGACAAGAACACGCCAAGCCAAGGAAAATGCGACAAACGCCTTATATTTGCGTTTTTTTAAACAATACCCACAAATACAACAATTCATGTAGTGACCGTTTGAAGTCACAACGGCACTGGGGAAAAAAAGTGACATGACCATTTTTCACCCCTTGAAGCATCCTTGTGGCCACGTGATCATAACTGAGATGCTTGTCAATTGACTCATATTTATGACGGTCCGCAGTGTCCCGGGGTCACGTGATCGCCTTTTGTGTGATCACTTAACGACCCTTTTCCTAACTTAACAACTGCAGTGATTCACTTAACAACAGGGGCAAGGAAGGTCGTAATAGGGGGGGCCAAACTCACTTAACAAATGTCTCACTTAGCGACAGAAGTTTTGGGTGGAATTGTGGTCGTAATTCGAGGACGGCCAGTAGATTTCTTCCAAACGCAACAGGCCAAGAAGCCCTGAATGGTTTTTCCGAATCGGGATGATTCCTCTCATCCCGTTGAGGAAGAAGAATTCAAAAAAGGGGTGTGTTTTTTCCCCACACCTGTGAGTTTCATTGTGCAGTTGCAAAATGCTGTGAGGTAGCCAGATGTGGAACAAATCCAGCAGTCAAGTCCTCCTCTTCCGACCGACATTAACCTGGTGTTCTGCAAAGCGGAGCATCACCCAGGATGAAAATTGCCTCCAGTTTGGCGCCTATTAGCTTGCATTTTTTAAAATTAAATTCAATTGTTTTTAAAAGATACGCAAAATGGCGATCCCTCACGAAGCGCGGCTACCATTTTGAAGCAGCCTCTCCTCTTGTTCCCCAAATACAGCACTATAATATTATTTTTTGTTGTTGTTTAGGATAAGAGAAATATCAAAATGTTGGGATGATTTTATAGGAGGGAAATGTTTTAGATCAGGAGTCTTCAAACTTGGCCCTTTGATGACTCGTGGACTTCAGCTCCCAGAATTCCTCAGCCAGGGTTGGACTAGGACAGGGGTAGGCAACCTTGGCTCTTTTATGATTGGTGGACTTCAACTCCCAGAATTCCTGAGCCAGCCATCCTGAGGGGAAAGGGAGAGGTTTCCAAGCTGAGCCATGCTGGCTCAGGAATTCTGGGAGTTGAAGTCCACGAGTTGTGAAGGGGCCAAAGTTTCCCTCATGCTGGCTCAGGAATTCTGGGAGTTGAAGTCCACGAGTCATGAAGGGGCCACAGTTCCCCCATGCTGGCTCAGGAATTCTGGGAGTTGAAGTCTGTGAATCATGAGGGAGCCATATTTTCCCCATGCTGGCTCAGGAATTCTGGGAGTTGAAGTCCACGAGTCATGAAGAGGCCCTATTCCCTCATGCTGGCTCAGGAATTCTGGGAGTTGGAGTCCACGAGTCATGAAGGGGCCATAATTCCCCCATGCTGGCTCAGGAATTCTGGGAGTTGAAGTCCACGAGTCATAAAAGATCCAAGGTTGCCTACCCCTGGACTAGAAGACCTCCAAGGTCCCTTCCAATTCTTTCATTTTGTTATACTTTGCTCCGCCTGCCTCACAGGTTTGTCGCTGTGCAGTTTAAAGGAAGTGGGATTTGCACACAAGCCACCTTGGTCTCTGGTGGAATGGAAGGTCAGACTTTCCTCCAGAAGTTGTGGGTGCTCCATCACCAGAGGATTTATAAAGAAGAGAGCGGATAGCAGCCCTTTGTCTGAAATGGTGTAGGCCAGGTCTCCTGCTTGAGCAAAGAGTTGGACTTGTTGTTGTTGTTAATTGCGAAGTCGTGTCCGACCCATGGCGTCCCCATGGACCACGTTCCTCCAGGTCTTCCTGTCCTCTACCATCTTCTGGAGTCTATTTAAGCTCATGCCTCCTGCTTCAGAGGCTCCATCCAGCCACCTCCTTCTCTGTCGTCCCCTTCTTCTATTGCCCTCCATCTTTCCCAACATCAGGCTCTTCTCCAGTGAGTCCTTCCTTCTCATTAGGTGGCCAAAGTCCTTGAGTTTCCACTTCAGGATCTGGCCTTCTAAAGAGCAGTCGGGGTTGATCTCCTCTAGGACTGACCGGTTGGATCGCCTTGCAGTCCAGGGGACTCGCAGGAGTCTTCTCCAGCACCAGAGTTCAAAGGCCTCCATTCTTTGGCGCTCAGCCTTTCTTATGGTCCAGCTTTCACAGCCGTACATTGCAACTGGGAAAACCATGGCTTGGACTATACGCACTTTTGTTGGCAGGGTGACGTCTCTGCTTTTTAATATGCTCTCTAGATTTGCCATCGCTTTCCTCCCCAGGAGCAAGCGTCTTTTCATTTCTTGGCTGCAGTCCCCATCTGCAGTGATCTTGGAGCCCAGGAAAATAAAATCTGTCACTACCTCCACACCTAGAAGACCTCCAAAATCTCTTCCAGCTCTGTCGTTCTGTTATCCGGAAAGAGAGGCGGGGAAGTGTAAAGGGCCATCGGAGCTGGTTTGAACTTAAAACTATAACTCCCATCACCCATCTGCTTGCTAGCTGGCTGAGCAAGAGACTCACCTTCCATCCAGCCTCTGTACAGAGCTATGGGGAACCAACCCAAAGATGAAAGCCAAGCCTTGGAAGATAACCACCTCCGGGCCCAGCATCCCCAGCTGCAACGCCCCCCCCTCCTCCTTCAGCCTCTTCTCCTGACAATCAGGAGGGACCCTCCCCCAGTTTAATCCAGCACCCATTTGCTCAGCAGAGAGAGAAGAGAGTGGGCTGCGTTATCCTTGGGTGCTTTAAGTTGGTTCCCATGGCAAACGGAGCCCGTGTTGCGTTGCCTCTCCACACACACACTCACACACACCCTCAGCCACCTCCCCTCCCTCGCTCTTTATCAATTCCCTGCTTCCCTCTCAGCCAATCCATTTTCTCCGGCTCCCGATGACGCTGGCAGTAGGAGCCGAAGCCCAGCCAAGCCGAAAAGGCAAAGAGAGGCGATACACCTGCTCAGGAGGAACCGAGCACGGAGCAGGGGAAGACACGGAGGAAAGAGAGCGAGGGAGTATCCTGCAGGCCTCCCCCCCCCTTGTTGACACCCCTCTGTCCCCGATTGTGACGGAGGTACACCACCGCCATCCGTCCAGGAGCTGAATCGGCCAGCTGGCCCTGTTCTCGGACGGACAAGCCCACCCTGGAAGCCGCATGCTGCAAATGGTCCGGACCCTGGCCCAGTTCACCATTGCCTTGGAAGACATGCGAGAACTTAGCGAGGCGGGTGAGGCCGCCCTGCTCCACGCCCCTGCCTCGGTCAGCGAGGAGGGTCCGGAGAAGATCACCGCCGGGGCCGGCTGTAGCAATGGAAGCAGCCCCGTCCGGAACGGCACAGTGGAGGTGACGGTGGCTTTGGGAGATGGGTGGGTGGGTGGGTGAAGGAGACAGGGGTAGAAAACAGATTCCGGGCGTCGTCTGGGTGACAAATTGTGGGATGGCGAAGAGGGTGTCGTAACCACAAAGGAGGGGTGGGCTTGCCTGCGTGTGTGGGAGGGGTCCCGAACCCCAGTGGGGTGTCCGATGTGCTCAAGGCAGCTTGCAGAAGTTGTCATGCCAAGGAACCAGAAAGGGGCTCAATCCGGGCTACGGCGGCGGGGAAGACCACCGCAGCCCCCTCCCCATGGAGAGTGGGGGGGCCTGCAGTGGCCCTGCCAGCCATCTCTGGAGGACGTGGCTTCGGGCTCGGCCAGGAGGGGGCGCTGCTTGAGGGTCGAAGCCACAGGTGACGGAAACGCCTCCCATCTTTTAGATTTCTCCCTAATGGGGACACCTGTCCGTGCTCCGCGTCGGATCCACGGTTGGTCAGTCTTCGCATCTCCCCCAAAGATCCTGCGATGCAATCTCCCTTGTTTCCTTTGCAAGGCCCGTTCGGAAGTGCTCTTGGTTCCTCGTACCCGGCTGAGATTGTTTTTAAAAGAGGCGAAGGCTTGTAGCAAACCCGGCCCCTGTC